>CM069858.1:203893519-203943519 GCA_036172795.1 Pelodytes ibericus | reverse complement strand
TTAAAGGGGCTGAATCACCTAAACATTGTTTTGTTTACTGGGGATGTAGAGAACAAAAAAAAAATGATTGAAAATGTTCTATACATTGTGTTAGCTGAATTGCAAGTAAATGCGTAAATTAGGAGAACAATTTGTTTTCAAATGTGCATATTTGCCCACAGGTGATGTCATAATCAGGAGACTCCACGTCTCCTGATTATGACATCACCTGCGGGCAAATATGCAAATTAACTGTTTTTCACTGGAAAATGAGGAATTTGCATATCAAGCCACAGGTAATGTCATAATCAGGAGACTCCACAGGCACATTAATAACACATTTTCCTCTTAATTTGAGCATTTGCTTGAAATTCGGCCAACACAATGTATAGATCATTTTCAATCATTGTTTAGTCTCTTCTCTACATTTACAGTATAAGTTATGTGTATATGATACAGGGCCGTTAAACTTTTATTTATAGGATGAAAAGAGGTGAAATGTATTGCCACTTAAAGAATTAAGACACAGCTTTTATTGTGTATGAATAAAACAACCAGATATTGGTCACACAAACAATGGAGAAACAAAAAACGTGTAGCTCAATATGCAATGTAGTATTTAAACATATGAAGCATGTCAACTAGATTTTCGGCCACTAGGTGTCACTCTTGTCAAAGGAATGAAATCGAGAATGAATGTCAGTTCAATATAAATGATGGAATTAGTTAGAATGTAAACAGATTTCTTGATGACTGGGAATAAAGTTACAAAAACCCTTCCAAGTGGTTTACCCATGAAAATATATAGGTATGGGATGTATAACTTTTAAACATTTTCCCCTCTATTTTAAGATTATGTCCTCTTGTTGCAATGGTTTGTCTTCTTTTAAATACTCTCTTCCTTTACTGTGAGTACTTCTCACTCGTGATGAGAATGTAAATATATATAAACATGAAAAGCCCAACACACTTATAGGGCTCGTGTGTGTGAACAAGGCTATTAGGTTCAGGTATATTAATCAATAAATAAACCCTTAGCCAGAGGGCTGTCCGTGTCAAACTCATAAAGCCATGGAGTTCTGTCAAATCTGTTGGCTGATAAAGTACTTGATTAGATCATTATAGACCAGATGTGCCCTTGATTTAATTAGCTCATATTCATATTTATAGTGCAAATAGACAGTAAGTGTCTTTAGCTTACAATGAGAGCTTGCAGTATGTTACATGTGGAGCAGGGTTAAAGGTCAGCCGACCCTCTGTTGGCACACAATGCATATATATATATATTATATATGCAATTATATAGTGCTATTAGGTTTTGATCAGAAATGCTATGCGATCTATTGGTTGACAAAAAGTTTATTTAACCCTTCTTGGCAAAAAAAAAAAAAATGAAGGAGTTCAGTATATTATGAAAATATAGTCACCCAGACCAGATGTGTAATTTGCAAGCTTAGCACATATTAGTGATTATTGTGCGAATAAAACGTATGAGCACTTACAGTATACACGTGTTACAGGAGGAGCAGGGCTAAGGGTTAACTGGTCCTCTATTGGCACATGGTGCACTGCATATTGGTATGAATCTACTAAATAAAGAGAGAATTGCAGTGAATCGAGATGGGAATGTTAAACGTAAGGCCAAAGTAGCCGAGTTGGAAAAATGGATACAAAATCTGTAACTTCAACCAAAAAGAATTAGTCAAAGTAAACAAATCGAAAGTAGGAGTAAAAAAACCACACAAAGCAAGACCTTGAGCACTAGAATTGTATAGACAGCAAAAGAATTATGGAGTGCTGGTGAAACCCGCACACCACAAAGGGGAGACAGTAGGGAACAATAATACAGAGAACAGAAATAAGTATAATGTGACAATAAAATATACCGGTATTTATATATATAAGAAGTATAATGTGACAATAAAATATATTTATATATATATAAGAAGTATAATGGAAAGATGAAATAATGCTGGGGTAAACAGTTAGATGATCTGACAAATAGACAACATACAAGAGTAATGATGGTAAAATGATGTGATCTATACTCAATAAATAGCTGTCTTGAGATCAATATATCTTTTAGATTTCACTCCTCGTGTACATGCAGGATAAATAAAGCATGCAATGTATTCGATTTAAGTCTTCTTCCTAGGTGCGAGAGAAGACAACACCATAGTGTGTACTGGTAAAATAGCGCAGGTTGCACGCACTGTAATCATAAAACTTACAAAAGAGAAGGTAAAATCAGCACATCAAATAAATCGTAAGAAAAAGGCATCTCTGATCCGATGTCCACTCACCGCTTGCAAACGCTAACTGTGCTCGTTTGTTTCCCCGCCCTGATGAAGTGAAGCTTCTTCACGAAACGCGTAGGGTGGGAGTCGGAATAATGCTTCAATTCCGCTAAATGGGTGAATTTTTCCAACTCGGCTACTTTGGCCTTACGTTGAAAATTCCCATCTCAATTCCCTGCAGTTCCCTGTATGTTTATGAAGTTTGAGCAGAGCGGAGGATCACGGTAACTTGCAAAATCGAGATGTTCATCATTGTTTTGATTGCTAGCACAAACAGTCCCACGGCAGGCTGAAAAAGTATTTTTACAGAGAGAGAGAAGTGGTCTTGATGTAGGAAATGCCAATGCGCGTTTCACTACTGCTTCATCAGGGGCGAAGCAAACCAACGCTAAACGAAAGGAAATAAAGGATTGAGCCAATCAGATGAAGGGGGTGTGAACTCATGTAACTTGATGTACCAATAGAATGGCAGAGGCGGACCTACTTTTTTTTCTTCTTCTCTTGAAATAAATACATCAATGAATAAAGATAAAACTGCTAATGATGCTGGAGTCGTTATTGATAGTAGTCACTGATAAATAAACAGGGACTATATATGGTGATAAATACTGGGATGACCATAGGGGTCTAGGACACTTCTTCGCCGCATTTTCATCGCTGACAGTTCAGCGCGGCAGTTAGAACGCTGAACTGTCAGCAATGAAGTATAACGCGGCCGTTTCACCGCGGCTGCAGCTATGTAAGAGCTGACAGTTCAGCGCTGAACTGTCAGCTCTTACAAATCTAAAAGTAAAAGTAAAATAACCCCCCTAATAAATGATTCCCCCCCCAATAGTAACACTAAACCCCAATACTGACACTAAAATTAACCCCAATACTAAAATTAACCCCCTAAACCCTAATACTAACCCCCGACCCCTAATACTAACCCTAATACTACCCCCCGACCCCTAATACTAAAGTTAACCCCCTAAACCCTAATACTAACCCTAATACTAACCCTAATACTAACCCCCGACCCCTAATACTAACCCTAATACTACCCCCCGTTAACCCTCTAAACCCCAATACTAACCCTAATACTAACCCCCGACCCCTAATACTAAAGTTAACCCCCTAAACCCTAATACTAACCCCAACCCCTAATAGTAAAATTTAAAAAAAAACTAAACACTAAACCTAATTCTAACCCCCTAAACCCTAATTCTAAACCAACTAAAATCGGTAAAATACGTACCTTTAGCGATGAAATGTCCCGCGATGAAATCTCCAGCGACGATCAGTCTTGTGCTGTAGACTCGGCGGTGAAGCGGCTGCGCGGAAGCAGCCGCGATGAAGTGTCCCATCCCCGACCATAGATGGGCTAAATAGAATCTATAAAACAAATTCCAGAGTATGAGTTGAAATCATTGTAGAATTAAATGGAGAAAAAAATAATAATATATGAAGTGCTGGGGAATGTATGAAAAGCACAGCGATGTACATTACCTAAAAATATTGTGCTTTAAACATAATTTGTAAATAAATTAACCTGTAATGGCCCTTGTACTGTATGCCACAGATTGTTATGGTAATCATATCACCCTTTTAATTAGGGACACTTATAAAAGAAGTGTCCTGTGTGCAAACAGTGTCAGTCTATGGTCACTCTAATAGTAAGAAACTGTGACCATCCCAGTGGATTCAGATTCTGAGTGAAGGAGGATGCTAATATTGTACAAAGCAGTGTTTTTGTAGGGTTATCTCTTTTTTTTGGATCTTCCCCATGTGCATGTAACTGTTATATTCCTCTGTAGGGGTTTTGGCAATTACTCTTTGCTCCTCTAAAGCTCATTAGTTCCCTATTATTATGAGCTAAGTTATCACATTTCATTTTATAAGTTTGTTTTGTTGGTTTATTAATGCCTAAAACTGCCTGGTGGTAGATTCCAGTTAACAAGGGATATTATCAGGAACAACATGTGCTTTTAATGATGTAGGGGCTGGGTGTGTTACTTGGATAAAATGTCCCATAGTTATACAATGATTATTGCATCACCAGTGTGTTTTAAAGTGACAGCACATGGCACAGTTAACTATCCAAAGAACATGAATTTAACTGCAGATGTACTTGGTATAGACTGTAACAAAAACAACAGGGTTTATTTACTAAGCAAGGAATTCATGCAAAAAATAACATTTATTTTGGCCTAAGTTGAAGCACAATTCACATTTAAGTGGAGTAATCGGTAAAGGTGAGGTGCGGGTGAGAGTTTATCTCCCTGACGTAATTATGCATTGTGCAAGGACGAACATGGTGAGTTTCTCATGCAAGAAGAAGAAGATGCATTTTTAGAACTTCAAAGAATTAACACTACATTATGCAGGGTCAACAGAGTTTGTCTAGCAGGAGAAAGTAGCCATCTTGTGTCTCTTTTGTAACATATAGTTAAAGGAACATTAAACACTGTTTAACCCTTGATTCCTTCAAGGAAGCAAGGGTTAAACAAAACCTGTCCTGGGATATTTAAGTAAACCCGACATGTATCTTAATAGATAGGCGTGGGATTACTATCTGCTGTGTCTCACATGCGAGACACAGCAGTTCCTGGTTGTCGCGTGCTGACAAACATCAGCACGCGCACAGCCAATCTGGTTAAGGTCCCCCCTGCTGATCCCATGCAAAAATCCAGGGTCTCTCTCTGCACTAGCAGCGAGAGACCCTTGCATTCGCTAACAGAGAGAGACAGTCACCGACCAGACGGCTGCCTGCTTCCTATGTAAGCATGGCAGCTGTCGGTCAGAGGATAAACTGGCGTGGGCTATCAAAAGTACACATCAGTCCATCCTCATACTAGGGACAACTAAAATTTCACTTGTGCTTCTATATTAGTTTCTTACATCACATTCTTAATCGTGGCCAGGGGAAGGGTTATACAAATAAATTATATTACATGAGAAGAACAGGGTTTTACACCAGCTGACCCAACACGCCACAGGCATACACTATATCAAATGTCAGGACCTGGCAACCAGTGGCCACAGATTTACCACACAATTAAGCAGTGTGGCCCACGTGGCCTTCTCACTTCAGCCGAGTAAGACCCGTGATCGTGGCCTATTGACTTACACTGGCTCCTTGCAGACACTGTTACACGCTGCAAGATCTTTTTAAATGTTATATTCTGCACCAATTAAAAAAAAATATATATTTATTTTCCTTCCCTTTGTAGGAAGAAATCTTTTGGTGGCACAGCAGGCATGGCGTTTGTGGGCACGGTGTGTTCCAGGAGTCACGCTGGTGGCATTAATGTGGTACGAACGCTTCAATTAATTTCCTCTTTACTTTGCTAGACGATGCAACCTGCTATGGAACTGCAGTTATGTACCAAGGCCTTCAAGACTTCTAACAATTAGGTTATACCTGTTTCCTCAGGGTTACACCGCTACCTCATGGCAGCTAATTAGTTTATTATTACCGGCCTACCTGAGAGAGACATGTTTACAGGGAGGAAGAGAGGCTTTGCTGGGTTTACAGTGCCATGTACCTGAGAGAGAAGTGTTTGCAGGGGAGAAGAGAGGCCTTACTGGGTTTACAGTCCCATGTACCTGAGAGAAGTCTTTATAGGGGAGAAGAGAGGCTTTGCTGGGTTTACAGTCCCATGTACCTGAGAGAGGAGTCTTTATAGGGAAGTAGAGAGGCTTTGCTGGGTTTACAGTCCCATGTATCTGAGAGAGAAGTGTATATAGGGAAGTAGAGAGGCTTTGCTGGGTTTACAGTCCCATGTACCTGAGAGAGAAGTGTTTATAGGGAAGTAGAGAGGCTTTGCTGGGTTTACAGTCCCATGTACCTGAGAGAGAAGTGTATATAGGGAAGTAGAGGCTTTGCTGGCTTTACAGTCCCATGCAGTCTGAAAACCACTTTTCCCTGAGGAAAATGTCCTAATAAAACCACAATGATTCTACAGAAGTGCCAAATTTACTGTTTAAAATGTGTGAAAGTCTAATATTCTCAGATATTGTGTGGACAGATCTATCACTTTACTTAAACTACTGAATTGTGTTATATATTATTAAGTAAATCTGTCTGCAGTGGACAAAAGCTTTGGTGAATTCAAAACATGGATTAAATGCTGCAAATAACCTCAATGGTCTACACCAGCGATGGTCAACTTTGTCCCTGCAGATGTTTGTTATCTACATATCCCATGATGCTCACTTAGCCTAAACTACTTCAATTAAACAATCCCTGCAATCTCTAAAAACAGAATGCACTTTTATTATATTAACCGGAGAAATCTCAATGCATTCTTCCTGGTAAAACACTTTCTAAATAAATAAAATAATTATGTGCAAAACAACAAAGGTTGGACATAATGGTGCTGCCCCCTACTGGTGGAAATGCAATATGAAATATGAATGTTAGACCTCTATATTTTTTCTTGTGTATATATAACATGTCATTTTTTCCACTCATTTAATTTCTGTTAATTTTTCTACAAAATATTTTGACTGTGCAGTGTAGTAATCATTATCCTAGGATTTGTCCCCGCACATTTCCGATATGCTATGGTTGAATTCTTATTGGTAGCAGATATTGGCTAATAAAAGTTTTGGTTGTTGCATTAATCACCTTGCGGCCTGCAGGCCAGATCCAGTCCCCAAGATGTTTAATGCGACAACTCGCATGCTATAAAACCATCAACAATGGGTTTTATTGTACTATATATAGAGTTAAAAGACAATGGATCTCAATGTTCTATAGCCTTTCCTATTAGAACAGTGGATGCTGCTCTTCACAGTTATACACCAATATAATTCTAGCTATATTCAATAGTCTCAAATCTCAGTGGTAGTTTCATTGCTAACAAACAAATTCACTCGTTCACAGTTTCCACATTCAAACATCCAGAGTTTTGCCTCGATTGTAGCCCACGAGTTAGGCCACAACCTCGGCATGAACCACGATGATGGCAGGGGCTGCACTTGTCCTGTGGGGGCCTGCATCATGAACTCCGGAGCATCGTAAGAATGATTTATTTGACTGATATCACTCTTAACTACACAGAGCAAAACATTTTTTTTTATAACCTACAATACAAGACCTTTTTTCACTCCTGGACAATTGTTTTTGCATTACAACCACACATTTGTTTGTCTCCATCAGTGGTTCCCAAACCAGTCCTCACACCTCCTTAACATTCCAGGATTTAGGGATTACCCACTTGTGTTTAAAAAAAAAATCCTAAATCCTGGACCGTTGGGCAGGGTCGCGTGGACTGGTTTGGGAAGCAATGGTCTACAGTTTTCTTCTTATATTTTCCTTGTCTCTTTTTAAACTTATGTTAAAAACAAAACAAAATACAATTTATGTTTAGCTGTGTGCCCCAAGTTATACATATTTGTCTCTTACTCATGCATGCCTAGCTAAAAAAAAAAAATGAGGATGAATATGTATTATCTTGCTAACCTAAGCTGGTTTCTTACAATATAACTGGTTTCATGCAATAGAAAATAATTCAAAATAATAATTTAGTACCCTATTAGTATTATTGCTGTTATCATGATGAGAATGCTTGGGCAGTAATGTCTGTCTGCCGTTAATGGACTACATCTCCCATGAGGCTTAGTCAGTACAGTTGTATTCTTTTTGTTTAAGATGTAGCTATGTTACCAAGGTTTGTTGGATGACTAAATCCCATTGTGACTCTTAACAGAGGCTCCAAGAACTTCAGCAGCTGCAGCGAGGATGACTTTGAGAAGCTGACCCTAAATAAAGGAGGAAACTGTCTGCTCAACGTGCCCAATGCAGACGAGTCCTACAGCGCCCCCTTCTGTGGGAACAAACTGGTGGACCACGGGGAGGAGTGCGACTGTGGAAGTGCCAAGGTTGGAGGTTCTGAATTTAGAATTCTGAATAAACAAAAAGTTATCCAAACAATATGGCTGAACGCGCAAATGTCATTAAATTCATTAAACAATAAGAAATAACCAAAGGTAATGTTTAGAAATGCCACTTCTGCCTGATTAAAACACCTGGCGTCCTAATTCAAAAAATACTACCAGTTAATCCTAAGGATATGAAAGACTGGTGTTCTGTCATCGGCATGTAGACGTGCCATTCTGCCTGACTTCAAGGGTTTACTCTCACTTCAATGCAAATTCTGCTGGGTAGCATGTCCATTTATTCCTTTTTATGTTACATCATTTTTGTCGAGTTTTTCAAATAATATGTTGTGATAGCACATTACCAAGAGTATGAGTACATTTGAAATAATCAACATTATGACATATGACAGTCGGGGGAAATAAAACATTTTTCCCCGCTTAAGAAAAAGCTACACATATTTAAATGAATCATAAAAAAGCAACATAAAACTAAATGTGTCATATCTCATGTAAACAATGCATGTTACTTTGGGGCCCAATCTATACATTGTGAGACCGTCTTATTCCCTTTCCTTTCAGTTGTATATTAGATTCAGATTGTACCCTGAATGAGAGTTCAAATCTCATATTCTCAAATAGAGAGAGTATGACTCCTGTTATATTACGAACATCAGGCGATTTCCAATGTCTAGGGATAGACATAGTGGCAGCTATTAATATATGGCCTAGTAGGATATGTTCCGGCACAGTACATTTATTATAACAGACACCTACAACAGAATACAATGCACATACATGGAATTTTATATCTTATTACCCATAGTTCTTTGTGGGTTAAATCTGCATCTCATGCCACAACTAGAGGACATAGTTTTAAATTAGAGGGGCAACGATATGCACATCCACAAAGCATTACCCATACTACTTGGTGTTAATTATTTTTATATTTTATTACATTTGTAGTGTTTCTTTTTTGCTTGCGTTGTCTGTTTGGCAGAGAAGGATCGCCAGGTGTTTTGGGTTACCCTTATGGCTGGGGCAAGGCTAATATGCTCATACATGGAATGTTATATCTTATTACCCATAGATCTTTGTGGGTTATATCTGCATCTCATGCCACAACTAGAGGACATAGTTTTAAATTAGAGGGGCAACGATTTAAAAGTAATATCAGGAAGTATTACTTTACTGAGAGGGTAGTGGATGTATGGAATGGCCTTCCAGCGGAAGTGGTAGAGGTAAACACAATGAAGGAGTTTAAGCATGCGTGGGATAGGCACAAGGCTATCCTAGCTATAAGATAGGGGACGGGGGACTAATAAAAGTATTTATAAAATTGGGCAGACTAGATGGAGCGAATGGTTCTTATCTGCCAGTGACACATTCTATGTTTCTGTTATAATATTGCGGCTCTTATGATTTTTGTGTCTTGCAGGAATGTGAAACTGATCCGTGCTGTGAGCCGGGGACTTGCAAGCTCCGTTCTGGATCTCAGTGTGCGTATGGAACGTGCTGTCAAAAAAACTGCCGGGTCAGTATGTGTTACGGAGACCCTCAATGGATGTATAGCTGGGGCTCTTCACATGGAGTTTTCATGTTACTCTCTGTCAGGGAAAGATTTCTATACACGAGATGGCAGCAGTAACTGGGTATTCTTTTTGGTTAACTGGAGCTAAAGATGATGTCCCATGATGCACTGCACACACTGCCTCAATGTGGAGTCAGTCACGTATCATATTATATTGGCCTTTACAAGGAGATTATATGTTGTTTTTCTTTTCTTTACTGTGTTCTCTTCCGTGGCCTTTCTTACCATGTATTTCTCTCTTTATTTTAAAGTTCTCCCCTGGTGGTACTGTGTGCCGTGGAGTAACCAATCAATGTGACCTCCCAGAGTACTGCAATGGCTCGTCTGCTTTCTGCCAGCCAGATGTGTTCATTCAGAATGGGCACCCTTGCCAGAATAACCAAGCCTACTGCTACAACGGCATGTGCCAATACTATGATGCCCAGTGCCAAGAGATCTTCGGATCAAGTAAGAATCCACAGTTCTAAACAGGGCCACCAGGGGGTGTACAGCCAATCTCCAGAAGGAGACCTGGCTGTCCTTAGGGAGCCTTCAGTCCCAGGTTGTGTTACGTATAAAAACATTCTCAAATATGAATATGTTTACTAGAAAAAGTTTTTTTTTCTTAAAGAGTCACCTTACATTCCGATTTATTTTTATTATTCCGGAGCCTTGCGTTGGCTGCACCACTAGTGTAACATGTTATAAAGACAAACATCTGAAGTAGTGCTGTATTATTGTGTTTTATTTTTTATCTTTTGCAGAGGCTAAGGCAGCACCTGCTATTTGCTTCCGAGAAGTCAACTCCAAAGGAGACCGATTCGGAAACTGCGGCTTTCAAGGCAACGATTACAAAAAATGTGACACAAGGTAATCAGCCGCACTGACTCTTAAATTAAATAGCACACAACTCCCATGGTGCTTAGTGCAGTTCACAGCATGTGGAAACTTTTGTTTGAATTGTCATGAGCCGTGGAAAAAATGGTAGTTCGCTCATATTCTACAATTGTCAACTATAAGATCAGTCACCTATTTTGGAGAATTTCATGAGTTTGGTGATTTAAAGATTAGTTGACACCCTCAAATATTTTAGACATCATAACCTTAAAAAAAAACAACAAAAGGGTAGTTTTGTTTCTTCACACAATCCTTCCTGACGCAATGGATCAACTCTGAGATTGTTGTTTCATAAAATTTATCTTTAAAAACTTACTATAGTTTTTGGCATTTTTAAGTGGCATAGTAGTTCTAGAGATATAGCATGTATCGGTTACTTTTATACCTTGCCAGAGCTCCAGAGCATATCAACTGCCATTATGGGTCTGGAATAAATTAAAGGAAGAAGAATAATTAAGATCAGGCCGAGACTGCTGCCAACATATGATAATTAAAAAATATGACCGAGCAAGCAGCGTATTGTCAAGTGTAATTGTCACATGTGAGGTTAGCCATCTTGGTTTTTGGTTTGTCACCTTAGTTGGAAGCAGCCATCTTTTGAATTGGGTTTCTCACTGCAGGAATTATCTGGCCCATGCAACCTGTATTTTTCTTCCAGTTGATATATTCAATGCAAGGGTAGGCAAAGGTGTTCATTACCAGGGGGTATATACCCCAGAGATGCTGTAGAAAATGGAAGACATCAAGTGTTTAATTAGGCAGCCTTTGGTGTGGTAGTCCCTAAATATTGACGTTAACAGGTAGCACTACTCTTGTTGAAGCTACCATCCCTGTAATATAGTCTACAACTTATCAAAGACTTTAATGTTGTAACAATAAACTATTTTTGTGATAACACTGTGTTTTTATAACCAGAAATCTAGGGGATTGTCATTAGTCACACTTTTTGTCTCTGTGTACTTCTGTGATGACAGAGGCAAAGACGGCTGCATTCTGTAGCCTTACTTTGATATTTATCTGAATATATCAAAAAGCATTGTGTAAAAAGCAAATTTTACACTGGGTAACGGTTCAGACTATTTGCAACATGATTTCCTATTACAATGAGCACGTTATACGAGTGGAGTTAAGCCAACATTTTTTTTTTTTATTTGCTACTTGCAAAGTTACAATAGTTTAGATACTAGGGGTTTGGTTTGCATGAAGTTTACGGTAGGGTTTGCCAACACTGGGCAGAGTAACAATTAAAGCAGAAATTTAATAATAACAGAAGTACATATAATTAAAACATTGCAGTGATAAGATGCAGTACAAACAAATGATTATAACGTATATCATAAAATAATTGTACACTTCCGATGACCGCAATATCATTAATGCAAATTTGCCTCTATATTATAAACTGCGTCTTCAGAAGTGGTAAAATGAGGATGAAATAAGGTATTGGTACCTATAGTATTATTACATTTCTGCTTTAATTGTTCCTGCCATTATGCAATTAGACCCACTTTCTCTCTGGCGCTCCCACCGTTATTTTTGATTCTGCAGTGTTGAGGAACCACACCTTGGAGCTATTTTTTATTCTGCTGTGTTGAGGAACCACACCTTGGAGCTATTTTTTATTCTGCTGTGTTGAGGAACCACACCTTGGGGCTATTTTTTATTCTGCTGTGTTGAGGAACCACACCTTGGGGCTATTTTTTATTCTGCTGTGTTGAGGAACCACACCTTGGGGCTATTTTTTATTCTGCTGTGTTGAGGAACCACACCTTGGGGCTATTTTTTATTCTACTGTGTTGAGGAACCACACCTTGGGGCTATTTTTTATTCTGCTGTGTTGAGGAACCACACCTTGGGGCTATTTTTTATTCTGCTGTGTTGAGGAACCACACCTTGGAGCTATTTTTTATTCTGCTGTGTTGAGGAACCACACCTTGGAGCTATTTTTTATTCTGCTGTGTTGAGGAACCACACCTTGGGGCTATTTTTTATTCTGCTGTGTTGAGGAACCACACCTTGGGGCTATTTTTTATTCTGCTGTGTTGAGGAACCACACCTTGGGGCTATTTTTTATTCTGCTGTGTTGAGGAACCACACCTTGGGGCTATTTTTTATTCTACTGTGTTGAGGAACCACACCTTGGGGCTATTTTTTATTCTGCTGTGTTGAGGAACCACACCTTGGGGCTATTTTTTATTCTGCTGTGTTGAGGAACCACACCTTGGGGCTATTTTTTATTCTGCTGTGTTGAGGAACCACACCTTTGGTGGTATTTTTTATTCTGCTGTGTTGAGGAACCACACCTTTGGTGGTATTTGGTAGCTGCTCCACTTTGGGTTAGTCTTTTTGCCTTGTGCACCCAGCTGTGTTGTGCCTCTTAACCTTCTAGTTGTACCTCTTTCAGGAATGCCCGCTGTGGGAAACTGCAATGTGAGAATGTAGAATCAATGCCTATTTTTGGGATTGAACCATCTATCATCAAAACCCCTATACAAGGCACAGTTTGCTGGGGTGTGGACTTCCAGCTGGGCTCCGATGTCCCAGATCCAGCTATGGTGAATGAGGGCACCAAATGTGATGAAGGGAAGGTAGGTTGCAATAGTTCTGTATTAATGCTTCATCCCATATCTCTTATGATAAACCCGATGTTTGGGAAAGTCTTTCGTTTCCTGCAGTGGAAGAGACCTCTGTGGCAAGGGTAGAATAGGTGGTACAGCTTGTGTAATACACTCTGGCCCTTTAAAGGGGACAGGCATTCCATCCAGCCAAACCATATTGCACTTCTAAATGATAATCTAGTGATTTGGTTGCTGTTCGTAAAATAATTCCCCCAATGATACAGTGCACACCTGCGATCAGGAGGATAAAGCAAAACACACACTTAATTGGGAAAAGCACATGAACCTATATATTTAGGAGAGCAATGAAAAGATCATTAGCGCAGAAACCTGTGCAATCAAGGTTTTCAAACAAAAGACCAACCAAGACTGAGACAAGAAACCAATCAGAGAGGTTGGAGCCAAGCTGGTAGTGCAGTAAGTCATAGAGAAGTTCTAGCGACCAATTCCTTCCTGACTTCCTGTCTGTGGTTTTCTGCACTACCTTCTGTCATCTTTTATTTTTATGAAAAGGGGGGGGGGGCACAAACTCACCAAGGACGGACAGCACTACAATTGCCTGTCCTATAGGATGGTACCATAAGTCAGGGTATGCCCATACAGCCGTGGGTCCCTGGCTTGCGAAACGTACGTCTGTGTTACTCGCGCAGAGGAGACCAGCCAAGCATTCTGGATCTGGACTGCCCTTAAGGGCGAGATTAGTCTGATATGCTAATGGAGTGGTTTCCTCTGTAATGGTGTAAGCAAGCCAAAAAACAGTGATGCCCTCCCAAGTGGGTACCATCCTATAGGACCGGCTATTGCAGTGCTATCCATTCTTGGTGGGTCTGTGCTCCCACCCCCCTTTTTGTCTTATTTTGATAAAGTTGAGGAGGAGGTGCAGGTTGTACAGATAGGCCTTAAGTAGTACCTGCTCCCTCATTATATAAACCAGTTATCTCTATAGGGCTGCCATGTAAGATGGCAATCTTTGCCATGTAAGTAGTTCAGCCCAGATATTAAAACATTGTATTGCTGTTCATTTTTAGCTCTTACTAACATGGTACCCTGGATGCATCAACTAATGGCACATCTGCTTTCTTAGTGCTACAATTTATTATTAATTTGTAAAGCGCCATCATGTCATACAGAACTGTTTAATGAGCAACATATAGCAGTTACATACATGCTCAAAGGCACTCCCAAATTCCAAATATATTTCTCCATGACCAGGTATATCATACATTGTGATATCTGTCACGCATGTCTAAGTGGGTGGTCTCTGTCAATATACATTTTTTTTGTTTTTACCTTAAGTCACGACTCCTCGTTATCCCTTACTAGGTATGCAATAACTACCAGTGTGTGGATGCATCCGTGCTGAAATATGACTGTGACGTCAAGACCAAGTGTTTTGGGAATGGGGTGAGTATTGTCGGACTGAGTTGTGTATACATTCCAACAGCGTGGTACGTTGAGATGTCTTTCATGGAGGCTCATGTGCTGTATACAATGAAATGTACCCACCTATGAAATGTTTTGGCACAAGGTAAATTAACCTTGGTTAAAATCTCCCTACATTTTAGAGGGGGATTAAACACTAAAAATAATATATTGCCATATAAAATAGACCCCCTAGTACTTGTCCTGTTGTAATGTGCTGGAACAAACTACTTACCTACACATCTTGGGCATGTATTGTACTACAGTGCCGACATCTTGTGTAAGGCTTTGGCTCTTCTCTCATCTCATTGTCTGCCTACTTCACTTCCTCCTAACTGTTCGCACAGTCGTTCACATTCTCATTCATATTTCCATTCACAAGTACTTTCCTCCTGCTTGACTCGCCCAGACATACGAGTAGGAGCGGCCGACAGTCACCAGTCCGACTCGCTGCAGCTGCACCCAATTATTTAATTCAAAAACAATATAAAACAGGGATAAATGGACATTCTTATATCTAAAAAAAAACCTAATATTTCTTTAAAATATATTTTGGGGTTTGGTCCGTCTTTAAACCGCTAACAAATACAGGTCTGCGAACAGGAAATGTCTGAAGCTAATATTTTTTCTAAAGTTGTTTTAAATCACGTTTGTTTAGTATAATGTACCTTTTAGTACTTGCTTGCCTCTATGTCAGAAATTATTGTGTATTTTATTATGTGTGAACTTCCCTGTCTGACCAGCAGAGTGTGTCCTTTCACTCCAAGCTTTGGTTTCGCCTTTCTTTCCAGTCCTAGAGTGGGGATATTCCCTCTTTGGATCATGTTATGCCTTAGTGACAGTCAGTGGTTGTGTTTATATATTGTAGGTGTGTAACAGCAATAAGAACTGTCACTGTAATGACGGCTGGGCTTTTCCTACATGTGAGAATAAAGGCCACGGCGGCAGCATTGACAGCGGCCCAACGTACAATGGTAAGAGACCCCTTTCTGTAGCCCGGATGGTGGGACATTATTACTTTAGTCAGATATCCCAGTAAGCTTGTATAGCTTACTTCCTGAAGAGGTCACATCTGAACAACACAGACCCTACAAACTAAGTGTCAAGATGCTTTTGGCCCCTCCCGCGTCATAGCACCTGCTAGATGGTTCAAATGGTCTTGAAAGGAAGAAGCAATATGGGGATCTGTGCCACCAGAAAAGGTGCATTAGACACTATCATAGCTCTCTTTGTCATGACTGTGCCCATACTCCTGTAAACAAGAAAGACCACATAGCTGGTTTATTCAGAAATTGTATGCTGCAGAGCTGTAACTAGTGAGTGGGACACTGGTCTGCTGTCTTTATTCCGTCCAATGCAGCTCTGCCGCATGCATTTTTCAAAATGGCGTTCCTGAATAAAACCGCAAAGTGGTTACCCTTCTCTAAACAAAGATCAGACAGATCTCCAACTGGTCTTGAATCACAACTCTCATAACCCTCTCTCTGAAAAAGTGCTGGTTGAGAATCAGGGAGAATGTAGTTCAATGGCCCCTAAGAATTCTATCTCTGACATGTCTTCAGAGCTCCATGTGAAAGTAAGAGGCATTGTGTTACCATGATTTTGGGTAGTGTAGACCACGGGTTCCCAAACAAGTCCTCAGGGACCACCAAACAGTCCAGAAAAAAAAAACACCTTAGACACAACTGGGTAATCCTGGACTGTTTGGTAATCCTTGAGGACTGGATTGTGGTCCACCCCATCTGCTGAGAGACAGACGTTGCCTACTTTTGAGTGAAGACCACAGAGCAAGAATCATGGCGCCCCATTTCTGTTACTCTTTGTGTTCTGTCCACTCCCAGTGGGCTTACATTTTTGTTGTTGTTTTTTACTTAGACAAGGACACATCTCTAAGGGACGGGCTTCTGGTGTTCTTTTTCCTGATCGTGCCACTTTTGGCTCTGGGAGTTTTTGTATTTTTCCGGAGGAATGAACTGAAACAAAGATTCTGCAGGAAAAAGCGTTCGCAAGCCCACGAGTGAGTGAATAGTACATTTCTAAAGTATTACAAGGGGTTGTAACAGGTTAGTCATTGAAAGAGGTGAGTAATCCTAACACAGGGAAAATATCCAAGCAGGGAATAGCTAGAATTCTGATGTAGATTCAAGTCAACAACAGTCCTTCCTATGCTCTATGTTCTACAGAGATGAATTGAAGTCTTTGTTAGATAGTGGTGGGGTCCATCTTTGCATGGTGAACTGCAACTACTTTTTAATAGTAATCATGCTAGGAAATGCTAGCAGAATGCTTGGTTGCATAGGGAAAAGTATTATCAGAATGCTTGGTTGCATAGGGAAAAGTATTACCAGAATGCTTGGTTGCATAGGGAAAAGTATTATCAGAATGCTTGGTTGCATAGGTAGAGGTATTAGCAGAATGGTTGGTTGCATAGGGAGAGGTATTAGCAGTAGAAAGAGGGAAGTGCTCATGCCATTGTACAGAACACTGGTGAGACCTCACTTGGAGTAATGTACACAGTACTGGAGACCGTATCTCCAGAAGGATATTGATACTTTGGAGAGAGTTCAGAGAAGGCCTACTAAACTGGTTCATGGGTTGAAGGATAAAACTTACCAGGAAAGGTTAAAGCATCTTAACATGTATAGCTTGGAGGAAAGACGTAACAGGGGGGATATGATAGAAACTTTTAAATACATAAAGGGAATCAACACAGTAAAGGAAGAGAATATATTTAAAAGAAGCAAAACTACAACAACTAGATGACATAGTCTAAAATTATAGGGGCAACGATTTAAAAGTAATATCAGGAAGTATTACTTTACTGAGAGGGTAGTGGATGTATGGAATAGCATTCCAGCGGAAGTGGTAGAGATAAACACCGTGAAGGAGTTTAAGCATGTGTGGGATAGGCACAAGGCTATCCTAGATATAAGACCGGGAACTGGGGACTAATAAAAATATTTAGAAAATTGGGCAGACTAGATGGACGAATGGTTCTTATCTGCGACACATTCTATGTTTCATAAAAACCTTGCGAGTTATAACTGAGATTAAACCGATTTCATGTACCCTATGCCCTGTTTAAGTAGCTCTACTTAGAAATATTGTATTCAAATGTGCTGCTTTCAGTGTAAAATGTGTAATATGCCTACATAATGGCAAATGGTCCAAGTGCTGAGCTGCACCTTCATTACTAATTGCATGTTCAGTGATTGATTTATCCTATGGCTATTCAAACTACAGGGTTGACAGACGGAACCAACCTGGAGGCGAGAGGAATGTAGCAGGACCCCCTAAGAATGCTCCAAGCAATGGCCCTGGAAGGGGAGGTCCACCCCCGGGACAACCAATTGGGAATCCTCCCAATATTCCATCCACCAGAATTCCCCTAGCTTCAGCCGTGCCAAGGAACGCCCCAAGTGCTGCAATCAGTGGGGGGACATCTGTAGTCTGTCCCCCAAGAAATGTGCCACCTTCTGGGCCCCATAGAAATATTCAGCCCACTTCTCCCAGTACTGAACCCGTAAGTAGCCCTTTGTGTGTCACTATTCTTACTCTTAACGATAATTGATGATTAGGATAAAATATTATGTTTTTTTCATAAAAATATTTTCTCTCTTGTGGGTTTAATTCAAGAATAGCTATATAAGTTCTTAGTATATTGTGTAAGTGTAGAAAGGTCACCAAATAAGAATTTACATAAACAAATACATTAAAAAAAGCTTTATGGGGTTTTAATGGTTATGCTTTCTGTAATAATTATTTTGTGAAGTTAGTGAGCACTTACTCAGTGCCATAGAGATAAAGAGATACATATAACATATATAACAACTTGCCTTCTTATTTCTCTCCAGCCCTATAAGCAGAGTAATTTTGCTGTCCCTACGTATATGATGAAGCAGCCTCCTCACACACCATCTAGGTATGTTCTAATTCCTGTCTTCATTCTGCTTTCATTTCTCCTTTTTGTAGCAGATGTTCACATTCCCTCAACCTCATTGTTCAATAAGAGTTTGTCTCTTGTAATATTGTAATTTCTTCCATTGGGTATGATCCTGCCATGTCTTTTCTCGTTCTCTCAATCTTGCCCCTGTCCTATCCCTGTTGCCCTTTCCCTTTCTCTCACACTTTCTTCCCTATCCCTTTCTCTTACACTTCCTCCCCACTCTACTTCCATCTCACCCTCCCTTTCCTTCTTCTTTTATTCCCTCTCGTTCGCCTTCACATAACCTCTCCCTGTGCCTCCTTCTACTCCTGTCTATAATGTTTGCTACTCATCCTGACTTCTCCCTCTGTCTCTTTGCTATAATGCTACAATTCCACTAGTCAATCTAACCGGTGGCACTACTCCCACATATCTCCTATTGTCCTGGTTCCGTATATTCCTATTTCCTCAGATAACCTCCCCCTATTAATCCTGCTATTGTTGCAAATGGACCTCTCTTCCTATAACCAACTTGCTTATTGCAAAACAAGATGTGAGATAGACCACACCAAAGTAGGTCAATAAATATTTTTTATAGTTTTGTAAAATAGTTTTGCTCGTTTATGTATTATTAGTGCCAATACATAGACCTACCTTGGTGTGGTCTATCCCACATCTTGTTATGGTATACATTTGAATTACGTCTATTGATCACCCTTGGCCTTCATGATACGTTTTTTCTATGGCGGGGTAGTAGGTATTTTTTTGGAGGAACGTGTTCTGTTTTTGGACTGTGGGCAGCGGTGGGATTCTTTTGTGTTGTTCTACTGGCTTATTGCGACAGATATCCTGCTGATAACTACTGCACAAAATAAATTCTTGATAGAACACCTGTGAATGTTCCCGAATGCATCATATATTGTCCAGATAACTCATCCGCTTAAACATCTACTATTGCTTCACAGAACATAATCTTTAATTTCTCTTACAGGCCTCCACTCCCACACCAAAGAGAAGCCCATCCTAACATTGCCCCATCTCGCCCACCTCCAGCCCCTCCAGTATAACCACCAGTCTCCTGCAATCTTTTTTTTTTTTTTTAATTGTAGCAGAACTTTTACACTGACTTGGGTACATCCTTCTTTCAAGGAAAGCTGTGGCTTTGGCGGAAAACAAAAAAAAAAGATTAATTTTTTTTTACAAAAAGTGCATTTGACAAGAAGGCCAAGAACAAGATCTGTGGCAGAGACTTGACGCTCTCTATCAGGGTTGGTCGCCAGAGTTACCTGGCCTCAGTACTAACTCCCAGCCTCTCTCTATATATAAGAAAGTGACCTTCCCATTTTTCAATTTCCAGCAATGCTTCAGCTCAGTGGATCGTATGATCTCACCCGACAGTTTCCCCCATGGTAAAATGTATATGCTCTTAAATTTTTTCTATTATTTTATCTATAATCTAATGCCAAGGTTTGAGATTTTCATCTATATATGAAATTTGCACTGCTGTTATTCTAGTTTAAAAATGACTGCCATCATAATTTACTCAAAAATGTCACTTGGTGGGTAGGATTTCTGCAGCTACCTAACCTCATTCAAAGTAGATGCTTCGTTAAAGGTGAGAAAATAATGTTGGCTACTAATGGGCATTTATGAGGCTGAGATTTCGGATTTAGTTTGGATGATCATCAAAAGTTTACACTGTGAACCCAACACACATTAGAATGGCTGGACAAGGGTCTGAAAATAAATATTACCCTAGGGTGTTTTCCAGGAAAATACAGAAAAAAAAAAAAGTACAAAAAAACATCTGATTGCTACACATCGTGGGTGATAGTGTATAGTTTTGAATTTTAAAATATTGCCTTTTTGGTTTCTTTTTTTAATTACACAAAATTTTACTCACTCTTGAAAATGCGTTGGTAAAAATAAATAAAAATAGTCTGACTAATACTGGACAGAGTATTTTAGATTATCCAGATAAAGCTTAGAAGCAACATGGCTAAATGGGGGTGGTGTGTGGTTTACTTTTTTAGACTGTTATAACTGCCCTCGTTGTGTAGGAGGAACAAATAAACAAGAGAAAAGATAAATAAAATATTCCATTACTAATCAATCCATTATAGCCTTTTAGGGGTATTTTTTTTTTTTTTCTAAAACGGAAAATGGAGCATGAAAATGCTGCTACTTGTTTTGTAAAGCACTCCAGATATGTGTATGAACTACAACTCCCATGATTCTGTCCCTAGGCTGGATGAGGATTGTGACAGAGACCCATACCCACGAGGAGTAGCTCCGCCGTGTAGGTCTTCCTTGCCGATCATAAGCTCTGCAGCCAAGGGATTATAAACCCAAGTCACGTGCCAGGACATAGTGTAGGGTGAAAACAAGAATTACTTTATCGAACACTTGGTTTTATACATACATAATTCAAGCACATTTAAATACAATAGTTTCCACTTCCTTGTCCCTCCTAGGGTAAGCATCCTGCCTGGCACCTTCCCCGCGGCACCCTACAGTGTAATGTGAGAATAGGGGCAGGAGAGTGAAAACAGTCTTTCGGGGGGATTAACCTAACACAATGCAGGGGCAGGCAGGGCAAGATATTGACGTGTAGATGGCACATCTCAAGGATCATGGGTGTTGTAGTATATAGGTACATTGCCACAATTTGCCTAATCTTTGCTTAAACTCCACGTACATTATCTAGCAATATAAATTTGCTTGGAAAATTGTATTTTCGAAGTATGAAATAAAACTGTATTCTGCAAATTGCATTTTAAAAATAACCCTTTTGCCCATAATCCCCCTTGTTCTCGTAATGCCATGTGCTCACACTTTATAATACAGCTAATTGATTGTTTTTTTTTGTTTTTTTTTAATGTTTTGGGGGGGTTATATTATACTTGAAGTAGTTAATAGCAAAGACGTTTTAAGAATGTATGTTTTAAAATTCACTTTAACTTCCTCAGTTGGGTTGATAAGATGAATTGTGAAATCTGGGGATTTTTCTTTTGTATTACGGAACTAGTTTAAATGGCATCACCTTTCGGACACCGTACTAATGGCTGGTCTCTGGGAATTCCCCCAACAGTTACAGTGTCGCCTGAAATTGGAACTTACCACAGGATTAGCTTCTCTTTTTTTTTTCTTTCTTCAGAGCCCTGAAAAATAACAAGTCATTATTATTGTTTTTGCAGTTTGAGATCCTGTTGCTGAAACATTATTAAAAAGTGTTTAGGAAAGGAGTATACAGCAAAATATTATCAGAACTGCCGATTTACAAGATGAAAGAATATGGGTGGTAGAAACCATGTTCATGAATCCAAACGCCAACCCGTTTGGTGTATCGATGGCACACCCAGAAGTGCGTGCTGCTGCAATCCAGTTTGTAGTGAGGTCTGACTATTCTCTGTGTTATACCATTCCAGGGAATGTTTACCTGGAATGGTGGCCTTCTAAGTTCCATATTACATTGGTCTTGTAGAAGCTGATACAGGATCTTGGCAGCGATGGTATAGAACAGAGAAGACTAACCTTTGAAACTTCAGCTGTTGTGGACTGTGGTCCATATGATGCTGAGCCAAAGGTTGGCATTCATTAGTATGGTTTAGATAGCAGTAGCACATTATTTGCATGGGCTTCTGACTTAACGAGGACAGATTGTCACTCGTTTTCCAAGAAGATATCTAGACATCCAGTGTGCAGTAATGTGTAACACCGTTAAACTGGCTGGTTCCCTTCAACTGACAAGGTCCCGATACATCTGGGTAAGCAAACACAAGGCACATAGACATAGTATGTTCATTTCAATGCAATAGTTGTATGTTTTTAATGAGTTGACCAGGTCTCCCTTGCACAACCCTTCAGCATCCACATGGTGTAATTATCCTACTGATAACCACATTTTTCTTACTTTTCCTTGTTTAATGACAATTAGTGCCAGTTTAACTGTACAGTGTAATTACATGTAGTACAAGGACTAATACTAACACTTTTAATTTAATAAACTCACATACAATCCTCAATTGTGGGGGAAGGGGTTGTGGTGGTTGTTTTTGTCTTGTTTTTTTTTGTTACAAGTTTTTCCTGATAATCTTGTATTTGTAGGCCCAAAGCCTTAAATAGAATCCAGTACTTGGGTGCTCTGTCCAGCAAATACATAGAAGCAATACAATTTGCATGCCACACCGTTCCAGGCAATTGTGGCTGGGAACAATTCTATGTACATATTCCCCTATTGAACATTAAGCACAGTGTACAGGGTTCCAAATAGATTTTAAGCAATACAGGTGTCTGATATTTTACAATTACAAAGATAGCTTCATAGGTCTTTGTGGAAAAAGTAAGAGCATAATTCTATTGCAGGGGTTTCATCTTCCATAGATTAACACAATCGTCAATGAGTCAGAGTGGTGGGCTGGCAGACCCATTCATTCAGTGTATAATGTTTATTGTGTATAGTGTTTAATATATGGGGCATGCATGTATCTCTAAAACAAAATTACAGTTCTGCTATAGTTTTGCATTGACAATAATTTGACAGGGGCCTTAAAATTCAACCAGCTCCAATAAGGAGGGCTTGGAGTGATGGGGCAGGTCTGTTTCAACAGCAATGGCTCTGATACAGTTTATATGCAGTCATTAGGACATGAGTAGGTTTTTTTCCATTGTAGGTGGAACTTTTCCTTTAACTTATACTTTCGGAGACGAATATGGATGGTTGTACTAAACTATGACCATAAACTTGTAATAATACAACAAAAAAGTGGGCACACTGTACATTCTCAGTTGGTTAATTTTAATTTGTAGAAATTAGATAGTTTACCTGCACTCTTACAATAAAGACACAGTTATGGTAAGCTTCCAGAGCGGTGAAAGGGCCTGTAACATCCACAAATCTGCACTCCAAATCAAATAAAGGTGTATTAATACATGAAAATCACCACATTTAATTATACTGTACCAAGCTGGGAAAAAAAAGGTAGATTTGTGGCAATTTATTACATGATCCCTTTAATTCCATAATTTATTCTCGGTCCACAAGAATAGGCGGGAAACCTGTGAAGCAGCAGGTTATGGGAGATTGCTGTTTTAGCCAATCAGAAGTCTTTCCTTAGAAGAGATAAATTGAAGCAATTCATTAAGTATAGTTTAGACCACTTTTGTTTGTTTTACTATGTATCGTATGCGCTTTTAAAATTTGAAATTCAATTAACCCCACTAATGGTTTTAGAAGACTATGTAGTATTTCTCTAAATACAATGTAACAAGCTCATAATTACAACATGATTATGCCTCAACCTATCCAATGCCTGAAATCGATGCAATGGGATGTTGACTTTGGCCCTAGAGGACTGATGGGTCCAGGCATAGTGTTTCTGTGGCGCACTGTGTTGACATGTTCGTATTCAGGGAGTGTCTTTTTATAAAATCAGACGCCAATATGAAAGACAATGCATTTCACTTAGCATTTGTAATACAGTAACACTCGTTATACAACATGATTAAATACATTTAAAGGGACTCTGTCAAGTAATCAACAGCACACAAAAAACCCACAGTGCACAACGACCGCAAGATAATACAACATACTGATCATAAGATATAGTATCATAAGATAGAGTCAACTCAGCAATTTTGCACATTGATTATGTTTTACCTCATGATCCGCCATATCTCCCAATGGTGCGGTGATACATCATGGTAGGAGAAGTCAGGACCCACTCCCATGTCATCCTATCTGCACACGCAATGTGCACCATCTCATTATGCATAGAGTTGTGCAGATTCATCCATGAGAAGTGTGTACGTGGGGTCACATGGGAACGCGTACACGGTTGCTATGGCAATGCAGGAAACTTGTGATAATGACCTCACCATAGCGGTGTGAGATGCATCCATTTTGTTGCTGGGGCAGTGGCTTCAACTTTATTTGCATCTGAAGCCACAATCTCTCATTGGTGGCCGCAGATAGCGGTGTGTCACACCTCATCCGGTTTATATTTCTTGTATTATTGTGTTTAATGTAATATAGTGTTAGATGTGAAAACGCACAAGATTCCTTCACTTTACTGTCTATATTATCAGTTACTTATTTGTTGGTTATTTGGTGACAGAGTCCCTTTAATCATTTGTTATCCAGTTACATGCTTATACAATGTGAAGCTTTCTAAGTAGCTATGTAACCGCCAAGCATGGAATGTAAAGGAACACTCAAGGCAGAAAACTAACTTTGGTCCATCTGTTTTTGGCATGTAAATGCATGCAGGCATTCCTTTTGGAATGTCTTGGAAACGGTTCATCCTCCCTCTGCTTTTGCTTACTTGCAAGAGGATCTGTGGACATAAACTGGTCGAGCATGTGCAGTAACAGAAACTAGTAACTGTCTTTTTTGTTTTTGATAGCAGTGAATAGAGGGAACAGGTGTGGGATCTCACTGCACATGTACAGTGACCATCCTCATGCATCTGTATGGCAGATCAGTGATTGTCTCCCAGGGGATGCTGGGTACTCTAATTGTTTGCTTGAGCTGCTTATGTCCTATAGGGCTGGGTCAATCCCTATGGAAAAAAAAAAAAGAAAACTTGCATATTTGTATGTTTCCAAGTGAAGTATTGCTGAATTTGTTCACTGCACTCCACCCCAAAGTGTGTTTCTCATTTAATGGCTCTGGTTAGTAAATCCATGACACATCAGCAAGTCACTATACCTCCAAACTAACTGCTAACAGTCATCTGAAGTTGAATGGACTTCAAATGGAGGTTGTAGTGTCCCTTTAACTTCTTGGACATGTATTACATCAAAACTACAGACCTTCACTCCTGCATATATGGTCTGATGAGAGATGTACAGCAGTTTGTTATTATCAGAGAAATCATGGTGTCACTGTGTATTTTCTTTAAAATTCATTATTAGAAATGGTAATTAAATTGTTCATTTTTCCTACAATTGGTTTTGTTTGTCTTTTTGTTTGAATTTTCCTCCCTTGATTTGTTTTGTACTGCTTGATTTTTATTGAAGGGCTTTTATGATATGTGTAAAATAATTACACGCCATAATCAATAAAGAATGTTTTGTAATAAATGAGTTAAACAGGTCTCACGTTTCTTTTCTTTTTTTTATTCCCGAGCGTTAACGTATTATCTTGAAGATCAGTATCACTAATCCATGTTTCTACATAAAAGACAAGAACAGTACTGCAGGGTTGTTCAAAAGTACGATCCAACCTATTTAACTACAGGTTGAGTATCCCTTATCCAGAAATCTGTTATCCAAAATTATCCGTTATACAAACTTTTTGAGGATTTTGACACAAGTTTCAAATTCCACACACAACTGTCAAAATGCAAGTGCACCACAGTTTATTCATCATCCAGCCCCCTTAAGTTGAAATATACCCTTTTCATGCATGCTCAGATTTGTTATAGAACAAAAAAATCTATAAGATGCTTCCCTCCACCAGTTCAAGCTGTCTTACATGGAGACAGTCACGTTAGGGCAGTCCGGCTTACTGCCAGTGTCGCCAGATATGACAGCAAGTGATATCCAGCGGCTGTACGTCCCCCTTCCACGCACGCAGTGTGCGTGATGAGAAGACTGCGGAGGAGATGGTCGGGGACAGAGAGAACAGCAGCAAGTTGAGTACTGGGGAGGGGGTAATCACTTTTATTGGGCGAACTATCAGTGCCATATTAATGGGCATATTAACAATGGCATATTAATGGACAAATTAGTGGCATATTAATGGGCATATTAATGGCAGACTAACAGTGGCATATTAATGGACAAACAGTGGCATATTAATGAGCAAATTGGCTGTGGCATATTAATGGGAAAATTGACAATGGAATATTAGTGGGCAAATAGTGACATTGTCATGAGAGAGCTACCGAGATGGGTAGCTCCTGCCGGAATTAGTTCCACGAAAAGGCTCCTCAGGTACGATGCATGAACCAATTTCCAAACTGGCTATAATCACTTGTTCACCCGCTTAACAATCCCTCAACATAGCGGACAAGACCGGTCATGTTGGGTAAAATCACAAGAACATTTATTAAATTGCAACACATAAAATAAATACAGTTGAACATCTTGATAATATAGATTTAAACAATGGGACTTTAAAACTGTTCTTTTTAACATATCATACAGAATGGTAGGGTACATAAAGGGCATTACCGTTAGCATATAGTACAGATAACTGAATTTGGTGCCAAACTATTTTTCGACCAATCAGGAGCGGGGACAAGGAGAGCGACTGTAACAGAATGGCTACCCAAGGCCGGCAGCACCTCTGCCCGTTGTTAGAAATCACCTCCTTAGCCCCCGATTACAGCTCTGCATCCACCCAGCAAGTCTTTCCTGGACCCTTGCTGTTTGTACCCAAATAGCAGACAGGACCACTAGCAGTTAGGTACAGCAAGAATGAACAACAACTTTATTTGTGAAAACAGCACAGACTTATATACACACAAACATGACATCACAGACATTAGTATACAATGGGGGATGGAACTAAGTATAGATCTCCATTAGATCCTGCAACTATACTTCCAGGCTGCAAACCAAATAGGAATTAACAAACAATAGAACAGAAACCAAAACACAATTCACCAGCAGTGCTACAGATATAGAAAGCCACATCATAATCAGTTAATTCAATTAACACAGAACAATGGATGTTGGAGTAAACTATCTACTATTGTCAATGACACGTAATCTTTCAGAGTGGTCTACTCACAGAATTATACATTACACATAAACCATTATACTAACAGGATATAACTAACTAACAATATTAAAGTATAGAGTTATAGCACATAAGCCAGGGCCCATAATCTATAGGGAGGTGTTTGGCCCTCAGGCCCCTCCAAGAAACCCTGTCACAGTGGCTCTCAATATTCACTTTGTGACAGCGACTTATCACGATGAGTGGGCATGGTCAAGAGACAGATTTGGCAGCACTAGGAGATTTAAGTCAGCCCTTTAACTGTGGAACCAATCAGCACAGTGCCAACATAGCTCTTTAAATGAGCGACTGTTCGGCTCTGTGCTGAACCTTTAAACCTACAAGCCAATCAGGGCAGCACCTGCTTTCCCCATTGAGTAACTGAGCCGAAAGGCCCTTTAACTCCCCAACCAAGATAATGGACGCCGAAGATCGAGCAAGAAGAAAAAACATACGAATAAGAGGAATACCTGAAAGTATAACACCAGACAAAATTATAGAATATCTTCAAGAATTATTCAGGATCATGAAAATCCAGGAAGATGATTCCGAAATAGGCATTGAAAGAGCACACAGATTGTTTAGAGATAGAAACTCTCCAAGCGAATATGTTAGGGATATTATTGTACGATTCTCCTCCTTCCCAATCAGGCAAAAAGTGTTTATGGCTGCAAAGAGTTTTACATCATCAGAGGAAAAATTTGGGAAATTACTCTTCTTTCAAGACTTATCAATGGAGACGAGACAGAGAATTAAATCATTCAAATTCCTTACAGACCTAATGAGAGAACGTACAATCAAATACATATGGGGATTTCTGGTTAAACTGTACATCAGGTTTAATGATACTTCTCATATAGTGGGAACAACTGAAGAAGCAAAACTATGGATAAAGAACACTTTAAATGTTTAAGTAACTGCTGATGGACTATTTGGACTGGGGAGTGGGTTTTTTTGGGGATTTTTTCCGACTCTTTCCATCATTATTATAGTGTACTAAATTGAATAATTTAGAGCATAATACAAAACAAAGGACAAGAATTAACAGAATAGAATGAAGATTAACCATTCCTTTCCTCGCCCTGCACCAAGTAGGCCCACCACTGCTAAAATTAAGAGAAAGGAGAAATGTAGAAATGTAATGGAAAACTAAATGTGTACTAATACTATTTGTAACTTAGGTTGTGTTTTTGTAATGCATGATCATAATTGGTAAGCACTTGAACCTTTTAAAAGATTAATATGAATCACTTAGGCACTTAGCACATATACAAAGCACTGTAGTCATCTAAATAATGCCTTCTTAACTACTTAATTTGTTGCTGTACACACTTCACTATACACTTTATGGTGGTAACTAAATAATAACAACACTTGTAATCTCTTAATGTTCTAAAATGGGAAGTTTTAATTAGCAAATGCTTACTGAATTAATTGGAATTGTTTAAAGAAGGTTTGTAGGATTGTACACACGCAAAGTCTTAAGCAAAACACAAACACATTTAGAAATATAAAGGCACTGCAAAGGGGAAAAGGGAAGGGAAAAAAAAAAAAGAAAATTTACTAATATATTAATGGAGATAAAGGGACACAAATCAAGAAGGTAAATATAAACCACAACCTTCATTGTTGTTTGAATTTTTTTTTATTATATTAAAATAAGAGAGAAAGGAATTAATAAAGCAGGTGGTGCTCAAAAATTTTCATGGAACTACTCAAACTCACAGAGAGAGAAAGGAAGGAGAAAGGAAGGAAAGGAATGGGAGGAGAAATGAGAAGGTAGAAGTGAAGACAGGGAAGGAGGTAGGGGTAATTTTTTTTTTTTTTTTTTTTCTCTCTCTCTCTCCCTCTCCTTTTTCGAGCCGAGACCAATTGCTTGCATGCCTCATGGACATCCGTAAACTCAAATCGGGGTTTTTTGTTTTTTTGGGGATGCCTAGGGTAGACACCCCAAATCAAACAAACAAGTTAAAGGTGGGAATCCACCAAATGTTTGAAAGTTATGTATGTATATATGGTACGTTTATATGTTGTTATATGTGGCATATGGAACCTTTTATCAAACAAACAAAAAAACAAATAAGAGATGAAGGGTGACACCATTAAATTCATGTCGCTGAATATTCAGGGCATCAACATCCCCCAAAAAAGGCTAACATTATTGGATACGTTAAGACAACAGAAGATAGATTGTTGTTGTTTACAAGAAACGCACTGTCGAGACAGTGATGCTCTTAGACTTAGAAATAAGTTCTTTCCCATTGTTATCCATTCATCGCTATCAAAGAAAAAGAAAAGAGGGGTGCTAATCATGATATCTAATAATGTTAAATATGAAGAACTATATAGACTGGATGATGAAGAGGGAAGATTTATATTTCTAGTCTGTAACATAAATGATAAAAATACTCTATTCTAAATGTCTATGCCCCAAACAAGAAACAGATTGGATACTTAAATTGTTTATTGAATAGAATACAGGATTACGTGCAGGGTACCCCTTTGTATATGGGAGATTATAATTGTGTGATAGATGTCGATATGGACAAAAAGATACCCAGAGGAAGAAAAATCGATCAAGCGTGTAAGACACAGGCCAAGGCATTTCAAGAAATCCTGGCAAAATTTAAACTCTATGATGTATGGCGGATGATGAACCCCCTAGAGAAAGAATATACTTATTTCTCACAATGTCACCAATCCTACTCGCGATTGGACATGATTCTGACCTCACGCTGGGTTTTAAAAGATATCCACGCTACAAAAATTGGCACCTTTGCATGGTCGGACCATGACCCAATAACGGTAGAAATAAACAGCACTTCTGCACAAAGGGGAACCCAATGGAGAATCAGAGACAGCGTCCTATTAAACACAGACAATTTGGAGGAAATCGCCAAAACCGCTGAGGATTATTTTAAGGAAAACTGGAATAAGGAGACCTCTACTACAAATGCATGGTGCGCCTTTAAATGTGTTCTAAGAGGCCAATTAATAAAGATCGATGCCCAACAAAGGAAAAGGGGAAATAATATGATCTCAGATATGTACATAAAACTATATAAGTTGAATTTGATTAACAAAGAAAATCCTGTTAAAGAAATCTCAAAGGAGATAATACAAATTAAAAAGGATATTAGGGAATTTCTATCTACTAGAGCTAATAATACATTAATACGATTCAAACAAAGAAATTATTACCTTGGGAATAGAGCCAATAAACTACTCACAAATCAGTTAAGAAAGAAACAAGCTAAAGCAAGAATTCTTAAGATAATTACAAAGCATGGCGTAGCCCAAAGTCCAGACGAAATAGGAAAGGCTTTTAGGGAATACTATTCAACCTTATATAACATCCCCTTACAATGTCAAGACAGAGAAGAAATGAAGAACTACTTGGCCAAGATTGACCTGAATCCCATAAATATGGACCAAAGGGAATCCCTAGAGGCCCCATTTAAGAAGATAGAGGTCCGGGAAGCTATCATGAGACTGAGTCCTAATAAGACGCCTGGTCCCGACGGGTATTCAAATCAATTTTATAAGAAATTATGCAACAACGTGGCTCCCTACATGACGGAGATGTTCAATGAAATACGGGAAGGGGGAACATTTCCAACAGAGATGATGCAAGCGAACATTGCACCTATTCCAAAACCAGATAAGGACGCCTCCCTCCTGACGAACTACAGGCCAATCTCTCTTATAAATGGTGACACAAAGTTATACGCATCTATTATAGCGGAACGACTAAAAAATATAATTCCAAACATAATTCATCGGGACCAGGTAGGCTTCGTACAGGGCAGAAACTCCAACAACAACACTAGAAAGATACTAGATTTGATAGATTTGGCTGACTCCAGGACGGCCCCATTGTTGGCCCTGTCGTTAGATGCCGAGAAGGCTTTTGACAGGGTCAACTGGGCATACCTGGAGGAAGTACTAAGGTGTTATAATTTCGGGGAAATAACAATAAATAGTATCATGGCAATGTATAAGAACCCATCTGCCATAATAGTAGGACAGGGCATAAAATCAGACTCATTTAACATCAAAAATGGAACCCGGCAGGGTTGTCCACTGGCCCCAATGTTGTATATTATATCACTTGAACCGTTGCTAAGTAAAATACGACAGGAAGAGCTAATTGAAGGTTTTAAAACAAACTCAACAGAGTGCAAACTATCAGCATATGCTGATGATGTGATACTTACTCTCACCTCACCCAGACAGTCAATTAAGAAGGTCTTTGAAGTCATCACGGAATATGGAAGAATATCCAATTACAAAATAAATATGGAGAAGTCCCAGATAATAGCATGGGGGATGGGTTCAGAGGATAAGTGCTTCCTAAAACATAAATATCAATTCCAATGGCCAAAAGAAGGTATGAATTATTTAGGGATTTTGATCACATCTGACCCAGAGAAATTGATGGAAACCAATTACTCCTGTCTTATTAAAGAAACTAACCATTTATTAAAACAATGGGAAAACCTATATATTTCATGGATGGATAGACTAAATGTAATAAAATCGTACATATTTCCCAAATGGCTCTACAGGCTACGAATGTTACCAATAAAAATCCCGGAGTCATATATTAGGCAGTTTAACACTCTCATAAATAAATTTATATGGCACAGTAGAAGACCAAGAATTGCGCAAAATTATTTACAAAGTAAAAATGCCCAAGGGGGTCTGAATTTTCCAAACCTAGAAAGACAAAGAAGACTGGTGGAAGAGTTGGAAAGAAATTAAGAAAATGACCCATTGCTTATCTCTTCAGGAACTACATTTTAAGTTAATGCACAGATGGCATATATCACCAATGAAAATTCAAAAATTTGATAATACCTACAAGTCAACCTGCTGGAGATGTAAAGAGGAACAAGCAGACCTACTACATATGTGGTGGTCATGCAATAAGGTGGATAAAATATGGAAACAAGCTTTTGATATAATATCTGATTTAATAGGTATTACAATTCCAATGCAACCAGAGGGAGCCTTGTTTCATTTTAATATAGGATGCAATACCTTTAAACAAAGAAGATTAACTATCCAGATTCTATTGGCGGTCAAAATTACAATTGCCAGAAACTGGAAAAGCAAGGAGAAAATCAAGTGGTCAATGATTTCCTCACAGATCAAACACCAATGTCTGATGGAAAAAGGGTACTTTATGGTCAGAATGAAAGGGGCAGTTTTTTTTTACGACATTTGGGGACAATGGCTGAATAAACCACCATAGAAGAATGGAATGTTAAGAGAGGAAAACTGAAGGGAAGGTAGGAGATGGGAGAAAGCTCAAGATGTTGATGCCCTGACTAGAGACTAAAGAAAAAGAAAAGGTATAAAATTGATGTCAGAAAGGAAAGGGTTCCGAACAAATATGCCACTTATGTTATGTTTTGTCTCTTTGTGAGGGGATAGAGGAGATAGGAGGATTAGAAGTGGGATAGTGATGAGGAGGAAGAGAGAGAAAAGAAGGGGAAAGGAAAGAGAAGGAGGGGGGAAAGAAGGAAAATAAACACTTCAGACAGTAAGGGCGGGGCCAACTGGACTCTCATGTCTACACTTCCCTAAGCTCCCCTCTTCCCCCACGAGTCGTGTATAATATGTGTACGTAAGTTGTATGTATATTTTAAGTGTATGGTTTTTGATATATTGATAATATTTTGTATATTTGCATATTTGCAATAAAAAATTACATTTAAAAAAAAAAAAACAAGTAGACAGTGCAATATTGTTAATAACCACATATATAAAGTGGATGGCTGGTAATAAATGCACTCACAAACATACGTGGAATATTAACATCTCAAGGTAACTTGATTTCTTCTAAAATTGAATGTTGTCTGGAATAACATAAAGGACAAAAAACATGTGCAGGGCAAAGTAGCAGAAAAGATGTTGGCCCCTGCTAGAGACAAACTCACAGGATAATACAATAAATCATGCCGGTATCTCTTCGCCGAAGCTTCTATCTCAGCTCCATCAGGAGAAGAATAAAAGCATATTTTACTGGGCAAACTGGCTGTTCATATGTTAATGGAAATGTGACATGTTAATTGACACCTTACTGCGGCTCCACTGGGTTGGCCCTAACAGGATGGCCCTGCTCCCACTGTTCCCAAATACTGTTAGTAAAAATGAAGCTTTCTATTCATCCCATTCAAACACTCATCAATTAACCTCTGGCCAAACCCACCTAGCACCCACTGTCCCCAAGTACTGTTACTACCACCACCTTCCCCTCTGAGCTTTTCACTCCCCTTATGTGTCTCCTCTGCCAGCAGGGCTCTATACTTCCAAGACCATTCTGTGCCTGTATAACATAGTAGATGAACAAATATATATTTCAATGATTTGCTTTAACTAGGGGCAGAATTGAAAATACAATAGATTAAATCTGCATTAAACATAGAAACATAGAATGTGTCGGCAGATAAGAACCATTTGGTCCATCTAGTCTGCCCAATTTTTTTTTTTTTTTTTTGAGTACTTTTATTAGTCCCCCGTTCCCGGTCTTATAGCTAGGGTAGCCTTGTGCCTATTCCATGCATGCTTAAAATCCTTGACTGTGTTTACCTCTACCACTTCTGCTGGAAGGCTATTCCATACATCCACTACCCTCTCAGTAAAGTAATACTTCCTGATATTACTTTTAAATTGTTGCCCCTCTAATTTAAGACCATGTCCTCTAGTTGTGGTAGTTTTTCTTCTTTTAAATATACTCTCTTCCTTTACTGTGTTGAAACACACCAGATGTGGTAGTTAATTATAAAGGGAAAACATACTTACTGCCTGATCTAAGCATTGTTTCAGATATGTAGAGAAAGTAAAATGTATTTAATGTAATTATTAATATTAATGTGATTTTAATATTTTTTGCACTCCAATCTAGGCACTGGACATTAATTTAGAGCTGTCTTGAAACATACATTACTCAATCATATGAATATCCATTTACTGCTATGTTAGCCCTGCCCTACACTGTCCATTACAGAGGCTTGTACTATGCTTGACTATGTCAGTCGGTGGAGCCAGGATGATCTCATGGCAAAAAAACATATGCCAAAGATATATAAAATAAATATTATATATTTCACGAGCAATGCACTCACCTAAGCTAGCATATATTATAAGGGGTGCTGCTGGGAGCAATACCCTACTGTATACTGTTTGTCCTGTGTAATATCAGTGCTATATATCATTACTGGAACATAGCTGTACTACAGAGAGAGCGATAGAGGCGGGTTGGCGATCCCTTGCTCTGATTTGGTTGTGCCTGTGCTGACATTCTCAGCGTGCGCCAGCCTTCCCAAATGCTCTGCCTCAGCTCTGAGCCAGAGCAGAAAGTAAACTAGCATGTATCTACAAAGATACACATCAGGTTCCTTTGAAGCCGTTGGTGGACACTATTTAGTAACCCTTGCTTATTCTATTCTACTGTTGTGTCCCTTTAAATAATGTGGATGTTGACTGTCCCTTTAACTGCAGACTGTTGCTTCCTCGTTCTTCGTGTTTTGGGCTCCTCCCAAATTTCACTAAAAAGACATTGAGCTTCCTGCAGCCCTCATTACTGAGAGCATAACAGCTGAATGCTCTGCAAGGTAAGATAATCCACGCAATCACAACTAACAAGGGCTGGAAACCTCTGGCACTCTATCTTGGCAAACTACAACTCAAAGCATGATGGGAGTTGTAGTGCATATACATAAATATTGTTGACGCTGCTTATACCTTCATCTTGCTCAATCCTCAAATCAGATACTTTGTGTGAAGTTGTAAAATAGCCCTGGGCTTTCCTGGTTAATAATGTAGTAGGATGTGTCTCATTCCTATTTGTAATATTTACATATTAAACCTATGTAGCTATAAGTATTGTAATTACACACGTGATACAGTGTGAAAATGGAATCTCACAAATATGACTTTGCAGAACAGACAAACTGGGGTAAAGTCAAAAGTGAAACAAACAAACAAACAAAGGAAATATTCCATTTAAATCCATGGAAGTTGTAATGGGATGGCTACCCAAGGCCGGTAGCACCTCAGCCTGTTGTGTGAAATCACCTCCTTAGCCCCCGATTACAGCTCAGCATCCACCCAGCAAGTCTTTCTGGAGCCTTGCTCTTTGTGGCCAAATAGCAGACAGGACCACTAGCAGTTAGGGACAGCAAAAATAAACACCATGTATTTGTCAAACAGCGCAGACTTATATACACACGAATATGACATCAACTAGAGGGGAGACACAGGGGTACAAATTATAACATGGTAGCCGCAAACAATAGAAAACCTTATCTGAAAGGGAATGAAACACAGTATAACTTTGCATACAATAAACATGCCATCTGTAGATCCAGACATCCAGACTACAAAGTACCCATTTCCACACTAACATATAATAACATTGCACACACTACTTGGAATAGCTTTGCCTGGGCACCTTGTGTTTAATTCCTTGCTGCACTGAATGGGTGCCTCAGGTGCCTACCTGGACACACTAGCCTAAGTGTGTACAGCGTAAAGGCCTTGGGGACTTGGGGCTCCTTCCTTTACCCTATGAGCAGGGACACTTTAATATCCTAGTGGACCCTGGGTATCCCCCCACAGCGCATCGCACTGCTGTACTTTTATTTTTTTTCTCTGGCAGCGCATCTGCTGGAGGGAAGACTGTACGGAGGAGGCGTCCAGGGACAAGGAGCAGCAGCCAGGCTGTAAGTACTGGGGAAGGGGGGAGATGGGAGGAATAAAACGAGCACTGTAATGTCACAATATTACAGGCATCTGAATGGCGCAATAATACAGGCATCTGAATGGCGCAATAATACAGGCATCTGAATGGCACAATAATACAGGCATCTGAATGGCACAAGATTACTGGCATATGAATGGCACAATAATTATGGCATCTGGCACAATAATTATTGCATTTGAATGGCACAATATTACTGGTATCTGAATGGCACAATATTGCTGGCATCTGAATGGCACAATATTACTGGCATCTGAATGGCACAATATTACTGGCATCTGAATGGCACAATAATACAGGCATTTGAATGGCACAATATTACTGGTATCTGAATGGCACAATAATACAGACATCTGAATGGCACAATATTACTGATATCCGAAGTGCACAATAATACAGGCATCTGAATGGCAGAATATTACTGGCATATGAATTGCACAATATTACTGGTATCTGAATGGCACAATAATACAGGCATCTGAATGACACAATATTATGGGACTATTATGGGACTATGGGATAGACATTGCCACCGACATTGCCATATTTCCAGGGACACATGTTGTCCACATGCTTCAGAAAGAGCACACCTACAGTATGTAGGCCAGACAGAATCCAATTAATTAACCAGGAAGGAGATCTCATAGAATCTAGAGTAATTCATTAATTGGATTGTTTCTGTGCATATATCCATCCATACATACTGCCGGACTGCTGATTGCATGCTCTTTCTGCAGCATGTGGAACACGCATGTTCATGGTAACCTGGCAGGTGCCTATACACTGATATCGGAGTACAGCATACCTGTCAACTCTTGCCCCCTAGTAAGTCGGGATGCTGGGGATGGAACTTGAGAGTGTTGCTATCATCCACACAGGCAGTGATACTGATCCGGTGACCCAGACACTAGAGACTTCCATTTACTCTACCGGATTGCCGTCTCAAATCCCACTGTACCTCTGAGCTAGTGGAGGGATGGCACAGTTTTATGGAGTGATGTATGTAGGTTTATATACATGTATAGCATGAGTTCATCGTCTCCATGTTTTGTTTTTGTAGAAATGAAACCAAAAGCAGGCAGGATGTCTTCTTGCACGACTCTCCTCCTGTTACTCTCCATGCTTGCTTCAGTACAGATGATTAACGAGCGCCCCATTATTGGTAAGGTGTCTTCAGTTACTGTACAGACTGTTCAAACCTACTCCTCATTTATATTGTGCTGGACAATTGTAACCTGTGCTATGACTTTGAAATAAATAAAATGCTGAATGGTGCTAACAGGCCTGCCATCAGGGGGTGAAGGGCGATACTGGGCAGGAAAAAAAAAAAAACCCTCTCTTAAGCCGGTCCGCGGCTGTGAGGGAAGCGTTGTGCGCTCCCCTCCAGCCGTTGGCTTCAATAAAGTTTGTTAAAAACAAAAATGCAACCAGAGTAACTCTGGTCACATTTTTTTTTTTAAAACAAACTTTATTGAAGCCGCGCAGCTGGAGGGGAGCGCACAACGCTTCACAATGCACAAGCATATTGAGGGGCAAAATACTGGCATATTGGCATTATTCTGGAATATTAATTGGCATTATCCTGGCATATTAAATGGCTAAATCCTGGCATATTAATTGCCATTATCCTGGCATATTAAATGGCTAAATCCTGGCATGTTAAATGGCTAAATCCTGGCATATTAAATGGCTAAATCCTGGCATATTAAATGGCTAAATCCTGGCATATTAAATGGCTAAATCCTGGCATGTTAAATGGTTAAATCCTGGCATATTAATTGGCTAAATCCTGGCATATTGAGGGGCAAAATACTGGCATATTACATGGCATATTGATGGGGAAAATCCTTGCATATTAAATGGTAAAAGAATGGCATATTGAGGAGCAAAATCCTGGCATATTAAATGGCAAAATACTGGCATATTGAGGGGCAAAATACTGGGATATTAAGGGGCAAAATCCTGGCATATTGGCATTATCCTGGAATATTAATTGGCATTATCCTGGCATATTAAATGGCTAAATCCTGGCCAGAAAATGTGTTCAGTAAGGGGTCCTGAAATTCCCGGTGGCGGCCCTGGGTGCTAATGGTATAAGTCAGTGGCACCTTTTTTTACCTTGCATATGCCATTTTTCTTGTATATGCCTTGTCCGTGATCACTCCCTGTAGCCATGTTACGGACATACAAGGCTGAGGCTTGCTGTGATGTTAGTGCAGCCTCGTGTGGCGTCACATACATGATTGCGCACAGGAGGTGGTGAATCAAAGCATTGTGTTTGAAATGTATTCGAACTAACCAGAGGTTTTGCAGATATTAAGTGCTCATTTGCAATTCATTTACTGGTCTTTTGATATGGGACATTATTCCCAGAATGGACCTGAGATTTCCGTGATTGGGACAGTATTTTTTTATTATTACATATTTTATATTTATTATTTTAATATGCCCAAAAAGTGAGATAATTTTAGCATAGGTAAAACAAGGCCGTCCCTCTAAATCACACTTTCTGAATTGCTGCTATTTTCTTGCTATTTAATTGAATAGATCTTACATTAACTCCATAGAATAGAACAGATTATTAAAATAGCAAAAATAATGAGAGTGAGTTATTAATGGACAAAAAATGAGTGGGTTAATAATGGACAAATTATCATTGGGCTAATAATGGACAAATTATCATTGGGCTAATAATGGACAAATTATCATTGGGCTATTAATGGACAAATCATGAGTGGCTTAATAATGGACAAATTATCATTGGGCTAATAATGGACAAATTATCATTGGCCTAATAATGGACAAATTATCATTGGGCTAATAATGGACAAATTATCTTTGGGCTAATAATGGACAAATTATCATTGGGCTAATAATGGACAAATTATCATTGGGCTAATAATGGACAAATTATCTTTGGGCTAATAATGGACAAATAATGAGTGGGCTATTAATGGACAAATAATGAGTGGCCTATTAGTGGACAAATTATCATTGGGTTATTAATGGACAAATTATCATTGGGTTATTAATGGACACATTATCATTGGGTTATTAATGGACAAATTATCATTGGGTTATTAATGGACAAATTATCATTGGGTTATTAATGGACACATTATCATTGGGTTATTAATGGACAAATTATCATTGGGTTATTAATGGACAAATTATCATTGGGTTATTAATGGACAAATTATCATTGGGTTATTAATGGACAAATTATCAGTGGGTTATTAATGGACAAATTATCATTGGGTTATTAATGGACACATTATCAGTGGGTTATTAATGGACAAATTATCATTGGGTTATTAATGGACAAATTATCATTGGGTTATTAATGGACAAATTATCAGTGGGTTATTAATGGACAAATTATCATTGGGTTATTAATGGACACATTATCAGTGGGTTATTAATGGACACATTATCAGTGGGTTATTAATGGACAAATTATCAGTGGGTTATTAATGGACACATTATCAGTGGGTTATTAATGGACAAATTATCATTGGGTTATTAATGGACAAATTATCATTGGGTTATTAATGGACAAATTATCATTGGGTTATTAATGGACAAATTATCATTGGGTTATTAATGGACAAATTATCAGTGGGTTATTAATGGACAAATTATCATTGGGTTATTAATGGACACATTATCAGTGGGTTATTAATGGACACATTATCAGTGGGTTATTAATGGACAAATTATCAGTGGGTTATTAATGGACAAATTATCAGTGGGTTATTAATGGACAAATTATTAATAGACAAATTATCATTTGGCTAATAATGGACAAATAATGAGTCGGCTATTAATGGACAAATTATCATTGGGTTATTAATGGACAAATTATCATTGGGTTATTAATGGACAAATAATGAGTGGGCTATTAATTAATAGCTGATAATCAAAAGTGTTTGCCAATTGCAAGCAAATGCATACAATCATAAAGTGTGTAATTATGACCTCAACTTGTCGCTTGAGGTTGAAATTCACTTGTCAGTTCAAGTAAATAAATAATGTTGAAGGATTTTTTCATTTAGGATTTATTTTTGAGATCAGACTAGCAAGACAGACTCCATTTTGTCTTAGACTCCATCTTATCACCTTTCACCCACTTAAGCTGTTTTTTTTTTTTTATTCTCTCACTTCAGTTTCTTGCTCTGTTTCTCTGTACATGTTTATGTTAACACAGAGTGTACGTTTTTTGCTCCAAAGATCCAACCTACTGATAAAGATGTCTACTCCCTAGAATTCGACCTTGCCACTAGACCATTTAATTAAACAATACACTCTGTTATGAGACTGTAATATATTGGATTAGGTGCTTGCATATAGACAGTATATGATGCACTGGTAATTAGAATATTAGGAATGGTTTAATTATATTATTTTCGAATCATAGGTGTATCCTAAATATGAATCTTAATTAGCATTGTGTATTGGAAATGTGTAAAATCTTCTGTTTGAGACTGAGACTGCCTCATCAGAATCCTGTTGGTGATTTTAATCCCTATAGCAGGGGTGGCAAACACAAGGCCCGCGAATCCTTGTAATGTGGCCCGCACAGCAGTGGCGTACTGGGGGGGGGGTACAGTGGCTGCCCCGATTGCCACTGACTAGGGGGGTGCCACCGGTGCAGCCGGCACCCCCCGCTGCTTACCTTTTTTTTTTCAGGCGGCCGAATCCTCTGGATGAGACCGCCGGGTGAAAGAAAAAAAAAAAATCACAGCAACCGGATGTGACGATACGTCAAATCCGGCGACTGTGTTTCCCTCCGACAAGCAGCGATTCGGTAAGTGATGTGCTCTGGCTGGCACTATATTACTGGGCATCTGGCTGGCACTATATTACTGGGCTCTGGCTGGCACTATATTAATGGGCATCTGGCTGGCACTATATTACTGGGCATCTGGCTGGCACAATATTACTGGGCTCTGACTGGCACAATATTCCTGGGCTCTGACTGTTACAATATTCCTGGGCTCTGACTGTTACAATATTCCTGGGCTCTGACTGGCACAATATTACTGGGCTCTGACTGTTACAATATTCCTGGGCACTGACTGGCTCTATTATGTTTGTCCAGTATCCTGGGCACTGACTGGCCCACTATTACTGGGCACTGACTGGCACACTATTACTGGGCTCTGACTGGCACACTATTACTGACCCATGCACTGTGTAATTAGCGCAATCCTGACCGCTGCACTGTATACGTAGCGCAATCCTGACCCATGCACTGTGTACTTAGCGCAATCCTGACCGCTGCACTGTATACGTAGCGCAATCCTGACCCATGCACTGTGTACTTAGTGCAATCCTGACCCCTGCGCTGTATACATAGCGCAATCCTGACCCATGCACTGTGTACTTAGCGCAATCCTGACCGCTGCACTGTATACGTAGCGCAATCCTGACCCATGCACTGTGTACTTAGCGCAATCCTGACCGCTGCACTGTATACGTAGCGCAATCCTGACCCATGCACTGTGTACTTAGCGCAATCCTGACCGCTGCATTGTATACGTAGCGCAATCCTGACCCATGCACTGTATACGTAGCGCAATCCTGACCCATGCACTGTGTACTTAGCGCAATCCTGACCCATGCACTGTGTACTTAGCGCAGTCCTGACCCATGCACTGTGTACTTAGTGCAGTCCTGACCCATGCACTGTGTACTTAGTGCAGTCCTGACCCATGCACTGTGTACTTAGTGCAGTCCTGACCCATGCCCTGTATACATAGCGCAATCCTGACCCATGCTTGCTATTATTCTTCCTAGGCTTCTGTTTTCAAGGCTAGTTATTACTTAAATTATTATTAAAACCAGTAGCAACTGAATGCAGAGGCAATTATTCATGATAATAAAGAGTAGATGCATAATCCTATACAACCGGCCCTTGGAGGGTAACCATACTGCTGATGCGGCCCCCGATGAATTTGAGTTTGCCACCCCTGCCCTAAAGCATTTCTCCCTGTGCAATTATATTACCTAGAAATCTGCTTGGTCTGGATTATTGCAGCTGCCACAATAAAGATCTTTGTCTATTCCTGTTGTAATAAAATACAGTCATAAACATTGGAGGTTTTTTTTAAATATATAAAAAAGCAAATACAATTTTAAGTTTAATGGTCACACAACTTTTTTTCTTTTCTACGACATTTTGCAAAACTCTTGCTTTAACAGTAGACTGTAGCACTTTGTAACCACGTGGTGTCACTGTTCCTCTAATAAACCGGAAACAACATTGTGCGCAATTTTTTCCAGTTTGATTTGATGCAAGCATTTTTGCATAAATAACAATTTTAATATTTGACTCAGGCCCTCTCCAGTGATTACTCTGCATGGTTACTGCAGGTGCGGCAGCACTGATTATATAGACACTGAGGATATAAAGTTTAGTTTCATTTAGTCACTTCCTGTGCTCTTCCAATTGAACACATTATGTGGACTCTGAGTGACCTTGCTCTTGTACACAGTAGGATCTCTTAACAGTACAATACATTGTCTGATGACATCACTCGAGAAATAGGAAATTCTATTCATTTGAATGAAATTATTCTCATTGGTTCCTGCAGCAAAAAAAAAGGAAATTATTTTTACTAATGTGGGCAGTCCTGACTTCTTGCAAACTTTCATTTAGCTGTAAGTATTTTATATTTGAAGCACTTTGAAATCACATTAATATGAATTAATGTTTGGAAGATTCATTTTGGGCACTAGACAGTACCTTTAAATGCACCTTGTGTGTCTGTTCCCAGGAATCATAACTCAGGAGGTTAGTGATTCGGCCTTCCTTCAATATGGTAAAACCTATATACCAGACTCGTATGTGAAATTTCTGGAATCGGCTGGCAGTAGGGTTGCACCAATCCGGTGAGTATAGAGCCCTGTATTCTGAATTAATATGGCTGAGATTTTGTACTATAAGTGTGATGCATTATTTAATATCTTTATATGTTGGTCACCTTTGCCCTATCAAAAAAGTATTACAGTAAAAGCAAGTGAACACTCATGTTTTAGTGCACATTTCTGAGTGGAAGTCATAAGGAACTCTTTGCACTACTCTGAGTAGAAGAACAATTCAGCAAAATGCACACCAGATAAATAGATTAAGATAAGTTATAACTTTACAAACCAGATTTGCAGACAGTAGACTGTGACTCAAGACTTTATTGAGGTAACGAATGACAAAAAGTCAGAACAATAGGCTCTCTTGACCCCTTTAATGGCACTTTCATTGGTAAGAATCAATGTTTTGTTGCTTTCATCCTTGTGTTCCTGGTCCCGATCACAAACCAAACGTGGCCAGGAACACAGTGACGGAGACCCAATCAGGTCCCTGTGACAGACCGTTTGGGTCTCTGCTGAAACCGTGCTAGACATTGTACCGTCACTGATGACCTGCCCAAACATCCGGGGCTTTTTTAACTTTGAGAATCAGTTACATTTCATGTGTCTGATTGACAGAGGGGATCCTGCTTACGGAGTGACCTGATGTGCTACAGACAATAAGAAGTATCAGAAAGGTTCCCTGTCCTCCATAGATGGAATCCTGTGACACTCCCGATATTTCCTGTGTCCGCAGGGAGCTAATCAAATCAGATTATCAAATGCACACACAAGAATGACACGCATAAACATAATATACAAGAGCCATATAGCTATTATACAGCAGAAAAGAGCCATTCACACATTTGTACAATACAATACATAACCGTATCAAAGTACGTGAATATAACAAAGTTTCAACAGTAACAGGACTGGTGTTACAGTAACCAAGAGATAGGTGAACAGGGGCTGTTACCTCATTGACTTCAGGTGCAGGATCCCATGTCATGTCACAATGGTCACCATAGTCCTTTTTGACATATTGGGGGTCATGTACTAAAACAAGTGCAGTGGGAAAAAAAAAAAGTAGGTAAAACATGAGTAAGGAGCAATTTACCACTATTTGTAATCTCCTGCACTTTTTTTCCCCTGATTTGCGCCTCTTCTGTTTATTTTTATTCAGTGTGAAAATTACACCAGCAATTCACAATTTGCTCGCATGTACCATTGAAGTGTTAAATGTTTAGTACATTGCAATAGGAGCAAAGCACAAAAAATAGTTTTGAACATAAAATATATTTGTGTTTTTTTAGTACATGCCCCTCTAACATCATTTTTCATATTTCAGATTAAATTTGACAGAAGAGGATTATTGGAAGATGTTCAACTCGATTAATGGGTGAGTTGGACCATACATGTAAATAAAACCTTTTGTCATATTGGAAATAGTTCAGCCTTGTATAAGTATCAATTACACATTGCCTCTAATATTATATAGGGATTTTAATTTGAAATGTAATTTTTAAAAATGACTGTGCAATAATTAAAAGACAAAACAAAACACTTCAGCCTAAACATAACAGCAACAAACAACAATTTACACAGAACTGGGTATAGAGCACAGAAGGGGATTACAGTGATACAATTGAGGGGTCCAACTTGGCTATTTTGGGGGGATCCTTAATCCCCTGCAACTCTCTCTTTCAAGAATAAAGCCCACATACTATGTTAGATGAACCAAAACACATCGATACATGAGGATGAGACCTGTGACATCACAAAAGGGAACTGGAAAAAAAAAAAAAATTCCCCAAATTCCCTATCTTTCCTACTCTCGTCATAATGTCTGATTTGTGCTGGATACATTATAAGGCCAGTTCATGTTTGGGGCCTTATCCCCTTACAATTTGCAAAACTAACACTTGGAGCATGTGAATGCTGAGCATGCAGCAATATAGAGCAGCAGTATACCCCCAACGTATGCGTCCAAAAAGTTTGGATGGAATGCCAACTGAACTTTTTCAGAATGTATTTTATTCCACAACATATTCTAAAAATATCATACTGCATTGTGGGACTTTTAGTGGGAAAAATAGTCCTACACTTGCAGCTATATATAGGTGTTTTACCTGTTGTTATGGGAGATGTATTTCTTGCCATTTGTATGGTATAACATCGGATAGCAGATCTCAATGTCTTCATTTCTGTGTTTCTCCTTTTCCTAGGGTCCTGTTACCGGGGGGAGCTGTTGACCTTATGACTTCTAGTTTTGCCAGAACGGCTGGGATATTTTACAAATTCGCTATTGAGGTGAGGACTGGAGAAGATTAGTCCACGGGCAGGTATTTAGACTATAGTGTGTAACAGACACTGGATAAAGGTCTCCAAAGAACCTATTGGATTTGTCTTGGATCACCCAATAATAAGTTTATTTTTGAGCACATCACAACATTATGGAACAGAAGGACCTGATCATATGGACAATGGGTCTTCTTATGTTTGGCCATGCCCCATTTATTTGCTTTCACCTGCCGTGCTTTGGGTTGGCCAGGCCTGGGATTTGAACTACAGAGTTGTTATGCAGCAGTACTCTTAGTCTAGCACAGTGCTTCTTAAACCTGTCCACGAGCATTTAGGGAACCATACCAGATGTTACATATTCTTAAAAAAACACATCTGGGAGATCCCTAAATCCTGGGCCGTTGTGGTTTTTTGTGGTTTTCACTTACACTCTTCATTCTCTGTATATTATTGTTTTTCTTTTCCCAGGCCACTTCTCGGGGTAACTACTTTCCCATTTGGGGAACGTGCATGGGTTTCCAGATTCTCACCTCACTCACAGCTGGAAAGGATCTGCTAACGAGCACTGATGCCAATAACATATCACTGCCACTGAACCTGATGAAGGGTAAGCAATAGAACCTGATGAAGGGTAAGCATTCCAGCTGCATGTTCCACACAAACTCCCTGCCATTATAGGTTTACACTCTAGCTTGGGAATAAAGTCTGCTGGAAGACAGGGGGAGAGAACTGGACATTTCTTGTTCCAGCGATAATGAAATCTAGCAAGTTTTAGATTTTAGTCTACCTTTCTTGCATCCTCTTGGATGTCCATTAAAGGACAACTGTCAGCAAAAGAGTAAGTTATGTTGGACTGAAACATTACCAACATTATCAAGTGTAGGCATTTTAAGTAGTAACTCTTTAATCAAAGAAATTCGGAAACAGTCTAAGTCTTCCCGATATGGCCCTCCCAAAAAATAAAATAAATAAAGTTAGTAAAAAGTAGAATAAAGTAAACAAAAAGTAATTTATTAATAATATACTTATAAATAAATTTATGTAAATTTGTAAAGTAAATTTTTAAAAAAAATCATTATATTAATTATATTAATATTCTATTGAAAGTCCAGTGAATGCATGCTTTTTTTTAAAAAAAATTGGGATCTCCATCAGGGGTGGATCCAGAGTCTGATCTCGGGAGGGGCACATGTCCCTCTGTCTTTCCTCTCTCCCATGTCCGTCTGTCATGCTCCTCTCCCTTCCCATGTCTGTCGCACTTCTCTCACTCCCCTTGTCCATCTGTCTCTCTTCCTTCCCATGTCCGTATCTCTCCTCTTCCTTCCCACGTCCATATTTGTATCCTCTTCTTTCCCATGTCTGTCTGTCTGTCTCTCCTCTCATTTCCCAGGTCTCTGTCTCTCCTTTCCCATCTCATGTCTGTCTGTCTCTCCTCTACCATCCCATTTCTATCTCTCCTCTCCCTTCCCATCCCATGTCTCTCTATTCTCTACCTCCTATGACTGTCTCTTTGTCCCTCTACCCTTGTCTCTCCTCTTCCTCATAGCTGTCTCTTTTCCTCCTCTCCCCGTCTGTGTTCTCTCCTCTATCCCCCGTCTGTGTTCTCTCCTCTTCCCCCCGTCTGTGTTCTCTCCTCTACCCCCAGTCTGTGTTCTCTCCTCTACCCCATCTGTGTTCTCTCCTCTACCCCATCTGTGTTCTCTCCTCTACCCCCCGTCTGTGTTCTCTCCTCTACCCCCAGTCTGTGTTCTCTCCTCTACCCCCCGTCTGTGTTCTCTCCTCTACCCCCCGTCTGTGTTCTCTCCTCTACCCCGTCTGTGTTCTCTCCTTTCTCCCCCACCCATTAGTGTTCTCTCTTCTCCTCCCTTCATTGTTCTCTCTTTTCCCCCATCAGTGTCCTCTCTTCTCCCCATCAGTGTTCTCATCTCTCCCTCCCCCCATCAGTGTTCTCATCTCTTCCTCCCCCCATCAGTGTTCTCATCTCTTCCCCCCATCAGTGTTCTCATCTCTTCCCCCCATCAGTGTTCTCATCTCTCCCCCCCATCAGTGTTCTCTCCTCTCTCCCCCGGATCAGTGTTCTCTCCTCTCTCCCCGTGTTCTCTCCTCTCTCCCCGTGTTCTCTCCTCTCTTCCCTGTGTTCTCTCTCTCTCTTTCTCTCTCTCTCTCTCTCTCTCTCTCTCTCTCTCTCTCTCTCTCTCTCTCTCTCTCCTGTGTTCTCTCCTCTCTCTCCCCCGTTTTCTCTCCTCTCTCCCCTATGTTCTCTCCTCTTTCTCCCCCCAGTGGTGTATCTTGTTTTTGTGCTGCCCTAGGCAGACAAAATTTGGGCACCCCCCCTACCCATGATGCACACCCACAACATGACCCATAACCCACGTTGCACACCATGGACATTCCCCATCACCCCATTTACATGCCCCCATCACCCCATTACATACACATTACCAATATTATTTGCCATTAATATTCCCCAGCCAATTTGCCCAATAATATGCCAGTATTATTTGCCATTAATATACCCCAGCCAATTTGCCCAATAATATGCCAATATTATTTACCATTAATAAGTCACAGCCAATTTGCCCAATAATATGCCAGTATTTGCCATTTAATATGCCCATGCCAATTTGCCCAATATTAAGCCAGTATTATTTGCCATTTAATATGCCCCTGACAATTTGCCCAATAATATGCCTGTATTATTTGCCATTTAATATGTCCCAGCCAATTTGCCCAATATTATGCCAGTATTATTTTGCCATTAATATTCCCCAGCCAATTTGCCTAATAATATGCCAGTATTAGCCATTTAAAATGCCCCTGCCAATTTGCCCAATATTATGCCAGTATTATTTGCCATTTAATATGGCCCAGCCAATTTGCCCAATAATATGCTTGTATTTGCCATTTAATCTACCCCCAGCACTTACCTTTTTTCCCTGGTGGGTAGTGGCAGGCAGCATGGTCTCCTCCATTCTGCCTGTTCGGCTCCCTGGCGGTTGTGCAGAGAGGCCACGTGACCGGGCGCATGTCTGACGTCAGAGTGCTGGTCACGTGACCTGTCAGAACTTCCTTGTCACACTGCACGGGGAGCCGAACAGGTCGCATGGATCTTCTGATCTCCTCTCACCTCCGTCTCGGCTTTTTTAAAGGTGACAGATTTTTTTTTTTCATTTCTGGACCGGCTATGCTGCTTCCACAGGCTGACTCTTGTGAATCAATAGAATTCCCTAGGCCAGTCTTCCAAACTGAACATTTCCCGAAGATCAGCCCAAAATTGTTGAATATGTACACTTCCTGTCTTAAATCGGCCATACTGAGTAGACAAATTGCAGATTTTCCCACACTTTGGCTACAAGCTTCAATCTGGGCATATTTTGGGCCATATCAGAGCAATATTGAGTGTCCCAGCACCAGATTTTACTCAAAGGACTTGCTCCAGCACCCAGATTGTACACACAGGATTTGATTCAGCACCAAGATTGCACACATACAATTTTGTCTCAGCACCCACACTGCACACACCGGATTTGCTCATTAGATCACTTTCAAGAGAATTAAAGTTTTATACACTGCTCAAAAAATAAAGTGAACACTTAAACCACACAATGTAACTCCAAGTCAATCACACGTCTGTGAAATCAAACTGTCCACTTAGGAAGCAACACTGATTGACAATCAATGTCACATTCTGTTGTACAAATGGGATAGACAACAGGTGGAAATTATAGGCAATTAGCAAGACACCCCCAATAAAGGAGTGGTTCTGCAGGTGGTGACCACAGACCACTTCTCAGTTCCTATGCTTTCTGGCTGATGTTTTGGTCACTTTTGAATGCTGGCGGTGCTTTTACTCTAGTGGTAGCATGAGACAGAGTCTACAACCCACACAAGTGGCTCAGGTAGTGCAGCTCATCCAGGATGGCACATCACTGCGAGCTGTGGCAAGAAGGTTTGCTGGGTCTGTCAGCGTAGTGTCCAGAGCATGGAGGCGCTACCAGGAGACAGGCCAGTACATCAAGATACGCCACTGGTGCCCTGTGCTCTTCACAGATGAAAGCAGGTTCACACTGAGCACATGTGACAGACGTGACAGAGTCTGGAGATGCCGTGGAGAATGTTCTGCTGCCTGCAACATCCTCCAGCATGACCGGTTTGGCAGTGGGTCAGTAATGGTATGGGGTGGCATTTGTTTGGGGGGCCGCACAGCCCTCCATGTGCTCGCCCGAGGTAGCATGACTGCCATTAGGTACCGAGATGAGATCCTCAGACCCCTTGTGAGACCATATGCTGGTGTGGTTGGCCCTGGGTTCCTCCTAATGCAAGACAATGCTAGACCTCATGTGGCTGGAGTGTGTCAGCAGTTACAGCAAGACAAATGGAATGGCCCGCCCGTTCCCCAGACCTGAATCCAATTGAGCACATCTGGGACATCATGTCTCGCTCCATTCACCAACATCACATTGCACCACAGACTGTCCAGGAGTTTGTCAGATGCTTTAGTCCAGGTCTGGGAGGAGATCCCTAATGAGACCATCCGCCACCTCATCAGGAGGTCACACACACTACTGAGCCTCATTTTGACTTGTTTTAAGGACATTACATCAAAGTTGGATCAGCCTGTAGTGTGTTTTTCCATTTTAATTTTGAGTGTGACTCCAAATCCAGACCTCCATGGGTTGAAAAAGTTGATTTCCATTTTTTAATTTGTGTGTGATTTTGTTGTCAGGACATTCAACTATGTAAAGAACAAAGTATTTCATAAGAATATTTCATTCATTC